>NW_019168470.1:22135558-22318171 GCF_002303985.1 Durio zibethinus
AAAATGATCTGGATCGTGCTCAGATCGAAATGAGTGATCGAGATTGAACTGTGAGTTTAAAAAAATAAAATGATCTGGACTAGACAAGATCGAAA
Organism: Durio zibethinus; assembly: GCF_002303985.1. The sequence goes on from NW_019168470.1 coordinate 22,135,654, forward strand.
CGAGTGATCAAAATTGAATCACAAGTAAAAAAAAAATGATTTGGACTGAGCTGAGATCGAAACTAAGTGACTGAGATTGAACCGCGTGAATTCAAAAAATAAAATGATCTGGACTGAGCCAAGATTGAAAACGAGTGACTTGGATTGAATCGTGAGTTAGAAAAAATAAAATTAAAAATTTTAGCTTGAAATCCAAAGATTCAAAATTTGAAAATTTAAAGATTTGTAAGGTTTCATGATAGAAGTTCAAAGATCCCAATGTTCCAAGTTTCACAAAAACAAAAAAATTAAAAAGATTCAAGATTTGCAAAGGTTTTTATATTCGCAAGTGTGATAATATATAGATCCATGGACCTACTATTAGATATAAAATAAAGGAGTCGCTACTAATCTTTTTTGTTTAGATGTAATTAGCCACCTGATCGAATTTGTCCCATTTAAAGAGTAGTCCCAAGATTGACTTAAGTATCTTTAAATAATAAATTATGATCCACGAAACTAGATTTTAAGTTTGGGAGTATGGTTATACATGGGAAAGGTTATAGCGCCCCTACGGCACCCATTTTCAAATTATTTAAGCCTTAAAACTTGTTTATATTTACCAAAATATATAGTATTGAAATTAATCCTAAAATTGCCCATAATAGTTTGGTAGCAATTTAAAATAATTCTCTCACCTCAAGAGTATTCATGGAGACTAGTTTCTCACTTTAAAGAAGCTCCGTCATTGGATTTATTAATATATTTTATTCAAAAAAATTAGTAAAGTCCTTTAATAGTTTGTAAGATTTACTTTGAGACAGATCTCCTAATAGTTTGGTGAGATTTTATTTAAAAATATTTATAAAATTTTGTTTTTTTAAAAAAAATTAATTAAATCTTCCAATAGTTTGTTAAGACTTAATTTAGGAAGCAATCCTCCAATAGTTTGGTAGGATAAAAATTATTTTTTTATTTTTAAAATTTATTTATTGAAATTTCCTAAATAGTTTGGTGGATTCCATAAAATTTAAATCCATAAAAATTCTCCAATAGTTTGGTAGGATTCATGAATTTATTTGAAAAGATTTTTTATTTTTTTAGAAAAATAATTTTTATACAATATTCATTAAATAATAAATTACTCAATAAAAATGAATAAATAATAAAAACTTGTAAAATAAAATAATAAAAAACTCAAAATAAAAAAAAACTCCAAATATAAAATAGATGAAAAATATAATTAGAAAATAAAATTAAAATAGAAAAAAAAAACCTATGATTGGGTTGGGATGAACCATAGGTGGCGCACGGATCCTATTCATGTTACGTGCAGATCTGGGCACTCAAAAAGAATGTCATGTGGGGACGGTATAAAAGCTAAGTTCTCTGCTTTTTCTTCAGAAGCCTTAATCTCCTTTTTCTCTAGCTTCAGATGTTCTGCTTTCTCTCTAAAAGACCCAGAAACATTCAATCGAAAATTGAAAAACCCACCATTTTTTGAAAAATCTCACTGGAATTCTGTTGAAAAATTCAAAATCTACTGAATAACTCATCAAAATATTCAAACATTTAACTAAAAAAGCCCAATTTTTCCAAAAATTTCTAGAACATCCCAGATTTTTCCATAAATTTAAGCTTTGATCCAAAAATCCAAAATCTTAACCCCAACACTCCTAAGTAGAAAATAAAAAATCCAAACCCTCATAATCACCAGAACCTTGAATCCTAAACTTCCAACACCAACATCTCAGAAATAGACTACCAAAATATTTTCCAGAATTTTAACACAGAGCTTTTTCTCCCAAAAATCAATCGTGTCCTCTTGAAATGAACATTGTCCAATTTATAAGCACTCTTCAATATGGATTTTAGGATTAGATAGAACCAACCTAGGCTTGAATCATGGGATTGGATTTTGTCCACCGTGATATTTGGCATAAGTCTAGCCGTTGGTCTGACTCATTTGATTCCAGATTAAAAGTCCCTTGATTATGCAAATCGATTGCCCCATTGTTTTTTGTCAACCCCAGATTTAGTTTCTTTGTTCAAACCCCAACTAAGAGAAAAGGAAAGAAAAGAAAAGAAAAGAAAAGAAAATAATAATAATATAACATAATATAATATATTATTTACAAAATATAATATTTATACAATATAATTATATTTATATGTTTTCTTTTTCTTTTTTTTCTTCTTTGTTTTTATACTTTTGAATTTTTTTATTATAATAACACAATAAAATGTCAATAGTCTTACGATCTGTTTGTAAAATGTTACACTCTTAATTTAAGTGATCATAGTTCAAACTTTGATAAAAATGAAAGAGATTCATTTGATTAATAAAAAATTAAATATATTTTGTGCTTTAAAATTATGTTAAAATTCTTTCTATGATTATTACTTTAAACAACACTTATAACGGATTGTTAATATTACTTAGGAAACATATATAGCTTATCATTTACGGATTTATAGCATATTGATTTTTTTTTTTATAGAATGGAAAAGATGTTATCATTTATCCCCCAACATTTCTTACAAATATTTCTTTATTACTCTTGATAAATATCTTCACAATGAAACTGTTTGCAGGAAGGCAAGAAAGATGAAAGATAGATCCTTGCAGCCTTCTGATCAAACCTCTTAATAACTTAACATCATATTGCCATATAAATAAAAAAAAGTTAAAAGAGAAATCTGTGTAGTGGAAAGTAGGCATTGTCCAATTTGGCTATCAATCAGGCTATAATATGTTAATATGGACACTTAACCGTTAATAGAGCAACCGGCAATAGGAATTTTTTTAATAAAAAAAGTACAATCTGAGAAGATTGAAAGTAATTGTAGATATTGAAATTTGAATTCTAAACTTGTTGGATGTTCACTCTTAAAGATAACTGCATGAACCGACTAAATTAAGATCCGAATCTTATCAAATGCTTTTAACCCAACAGGCAAATTAGATATCATTGGCCACAAAAATTATAAAAGAATGCAATCTGAACATTGAGATTTAGTTGGTATTGCTCTTGAATTAACCTCACTCTCTCCCTTCCATCCTTCAATTTCTCAGTCCTTCAACAATGGCTACAATAGATCATCAAAAAGAGCTTGCCCCATTCGATTACAATCCAACACCCCAAGAGCCTGGCATTAGTTTTGTTTGCAAATCATTTCAAAAATACTACCCTCCTGATTTTCCAAGAAAGGTAAAAACAGTTTTGCATGTATCTCAACTTCCGACCCTGTCAAAACAACATCTTAAATAAAACTATAGCTTTTCCTTTTGTATAAACACCATTAATTGTCTGATAAAATTTTATATGTACATATGTAACAGGTGTTCGCAGAGATCATAGCAACCTACTTGCTAGTGTTTGTGACATGTGGATCAGCTGCCATTAGTTCCATTGATGAAAACAAAATCTCAAGGCTTGGAGCTTCAATTGCTGGTGGGCTTATTGTAACTGTAATGATCTATGCAGTTGGCCATGTCTCTGGTGCACACATGAACCCGGCTGTTACTGTAGCATTTGCATCTGTCAGACATTTCCATGGAAGCAGGTACATTATTTTCTTTTTAGTTCTTGAAATCACTATGTTTTTGCTATACCTGATGATTCATGTATTTGTGTTGTGTGAAATATTAAAATTCGTATATTTGTGTTGTGTTTTATATGAAAATTGTTTGTCAGAATTTGTGTTAACACGAAAATATAAAATATAATTTTTTATTTTTAAATCCATATATAGTTATTGCTACAATTTAAAGCCATGTCATCTTTGTAACTTATTTTCATATCGTAATTGTATCGTGTCATTATATCGTATTTTAGATTATCAGGTCTAGTTTTTGCTTAAGAAACAATAAAAATAAATAATTAGACAAAAATTAGTAGAATCTGATCTAATGATCTTGATTTTCAAGTTTTTTATGTTATTTTCTTTATTGATGATTTCTTAATTTTTTGGCAAAGGTTCATTGCCATAAAATTGACTTTTATCAATGAAATTTTATGTCAATAAGAATATGTTTTTCGTTGATAACAACGTTACTAATAAAATTTACTGATGAAAATTTTTATAAGTGATAGATAAGTTGATAAAATGTTGCTAGGTTTCACTCATAGCAAAATGGATTGACATGATGCCATCGCAAATAGAGAAGTGGGGTTGAGCCTTGGTTTCAATTTTTGAATTATTGGAATCATTTCATTGATAAAGTTTTTGCTTAGGAAACAATAAAAATAAATAATTAGACAAAATAATTAGTAGAATCTGATCCAATGATCTTGATTTTTAATTTTTTTTCTGTTATTTTCTTTCTTGATGATTTGTTATTTTTTTGGCAAAGGTTCACTACCAGAAAATTGACTTTGATCAATGAAATTTTTTGTCAATAAAAATATGTTATCTGTTGATAAAAACAGTATTAATAAAATTTACCGACGAAAATTTTTATAACGATAGATAAGTTGATAAAATGTTGCTAGGTTTCACTCATAGCAAATTGGGTTGACATGATGCAATTGCAAATAGAGAAGTGGGAAGTTGATAAAATTTTGCTAGGTTAAACTTATAACAAATTGGATTGACATGATGCCGTTGCAAAGAGAGAAGTGGGGTTGAGCCTAGGTGTCAAATTTTGAACCATTGGAATCATTTTAGCTTTGATGTTGAAAAATATTTTTACGTTCAAAAATTTATTTTAATTTAAACACGATATTAAAAAATAAAGAATAGTTTTTCAGTTTAAAGGTTTAATTTTTCAATTCAAATAAAACAACTCTTCAAAAAATAATATTTTTATAGTAAAAAAATACATTTATGATAAAAACATTATTTTATTATCTTTAAAATTTTAAAATTTTAATATTATATATAATAATATTTCAATTATGATTAACACTTTTTTATAATATTATCAAACATTTAAAATTTCTAATCACACTTTTTTATGATATTTTTTAAATGTATTTTTTTAATTCAAATCTTTTTCACTGCGGCAGCAACGCATAACTATCCATTAATAGTTTTGAAATTAAAGAAAAGCTTCACTTAACCATAATTAGTGAATATACATGAATAATGGAATAATTCATGGGCAAATAAACTATATCCAACATTTATTTTTAACGCACTAAAAATTAAATACTCAACTAACCGCATGATTGAAATATAGATATCCATATTGAAAATATATAGAATTATTTGAATTTATTTTTAGATGCGCATTTCAAAAATTTTAAAAGACTCTGGTCGGCGATCCATACTTATCTTTTGAGTGGCATAATTATATGTTAAATTAAAAAATAATGCGTAATGGTGAGTACTCCCTTTCTCAAAAAAAAAAAAAAAAAGCACTAAAAACAATGAAAAATATAATAAAATGAACGAAAAATGGATGAACAATAATACGTTATGAATGTATGTTCTTTCATCGTTTTCAACCGTTGTTTTTCTTTGTTAAACAGTATTGGAAAATGCAATTATGGTTCATTATATTCAAATTGCAATAACTTTTAAGAACAATTATGAGTTTTAATTTCTTGCAGGTCCCATTCTATGCTGCAGCTCAACTAATAGGAGCAATCTCTGCATCATTCACACTTCGTGTATTATTGCATCCAATAAAACATGTTGGCACCACATCACCTTCGGGGTCAAATTTTCAAGCTTTAATCATGGAAATAGTTGTCACATTTTCAATGATGTTTATTGCGTCTGCTGTGACAATTGATACTAAAGCTGTAAGAATCATCTCAAAGGATTATCGGTGCTCTAGTTCATGACTTCTTATCATCGAGACAAATGAATAAATCAATTGAATCAATCAGTTATTGATACACATATTTAATGTCATAACATACTTATATTGTGCTTATATAGTAGAATGGTGCATGACATTTTCTTCTCAAAGTTTTGTCCTTTTTGAGGTATAATTGGATCTTTCCAGTTTTTATATGTTTCCATTATTGACAGGTAGGAGAGCTAGCAGGCATAGCTGTTGGTTCTGCTGTTTGCATAACTTCAATCTTGGCTGGGTAAGCAACTTTAGAAATCTTCATTTATGAGTCAACTCTTCCAATTCCTTTTTCTTAGCTGGCTTTACATGCCCAAATAACCATATTATATGCCCAATTAAACTTACTTTAATAGACAGATTCATTTGTCCAAATTGTGTCTTGAAGATTCTCTTGAAATTGATTCTTCAAAAGATGACAGAAAAAGAAAAACCAGCATCTAGGCCACAATATATGTGCATAAGCACACATACAAAAAAGAAATGTAATGCTAAATACAAGTTGTCTAAGCATATATATATTTCAGACCAATATCAGGTGGATCAATGAACCCAGCAAGGACCATAGGACCAGCACTTGCTAGTGCTCAGTACAAGGGAATTTGGGTGTATGTGGTTGGACCTGTGATAGGAACCTTGGCGGGGGCATGGTCTTACGATCTGATTCGAATGACAGACAAACCGGTACATGCAATCTCTCCGCTTTCATTTTCATTCAAACTTCGTCGAATGCGAAGCCAAGATGGAGAGGTTCCAAGCGAATAACCTGTCCATGATCTTTGAATTATCGATCCATGTTCAATATCAAGGGCAATGCAATCCTCACACCCTTTTTATCTCTACCCTGAACACTGGATTACGGACATATCATGAATAAATGTTCTTGTATTATAAATTTAATACATATATAGTTGTATGTAATTGTATATAGAAGTAGGATTGGAAAATAAAATTATGCTGAAGAAAGCAGAATAGCCTGCTACAGCTAATACAGCCTGAAACCAAATTCCCTGTATGCCAAAATGAACTCTGGCAAAAATAAAGAAAGTAATCCATCATTGGATATGCCAATAGTTCAACATTAAAAAGGAAGAAAAAAAGAAAGAAAGCATAAACAAAGAATCAGCAAATCAAAATCTGTTTTCAGAACGACAAACAAAAAGAGAAACAAAGAAAGATTATAGCTCCCATTAGTTAAAAAAGCAAGTGTGGAATGGAGAAATAAATGTGTTTGAGGAAAATTATAGCTGGTCGACTCATTCTTCTAACATCATAGTGGCTAGTACTAGAGATTATTTGCGTTTTAGGAAGAATAGACGGCTTACTTCTATCAGGCAAGTTCGGCTTATTGCTTGGCAATCTCCTCCTGCGGAGTTTATGAAGGTGAATGCTGATGACTCAACTTTATCTAATCCTGGGGAACTTGCTATAGGAGGCATTGCACGGGACTGTGAGGGGTATAGGAACTATGGTTTGGGTTTGAAAGTTGCTTGGGCACGAGGCATTCAGAGGTTGCTCTTAGAATTGAATTCTCTATTGGCAGTGAAGAAAGTTACAGGCCCTTACTTGATAAGGATCCATTATACCATGTTATTTACCAATGTCACCAACTAATGCACAGGAACTGGGATTGCAGGATTAAACACATTTACAGGTAGGGTTGGAACGGAACATGAACGAATAAACATTTGTAAGTGGTTTGTTTGTTTATTTTTAGAGGTATTGATGTTCAGTTCATGTTCACAAAGAAAATTGTTTTGTTCATTTATGTTTGTTCGTTTAAATAATAAGTTGTTCATGTTCAAGTCATGTTCTTTCAATTAAATTAAATGAACTCATTTGTGAACATTATGTTAGAACGTATAAATCTATGGATCTACTATTAAAATGGATTAAAAGAGTCACCACCAATCTTTTTTGTTTAGATGTGATTAGTCACTTGATAAAATCTGTCCTATTTAAAGAGGAGTCCAAGATTGACTTAGATATTTTTAAATATTAAATTGTAGTATACAAAATCAAATTTTAGGTTCGGAAACGCGATTATGCGTGAAGAAGTTTACAACACCTTCACAGTGCCTATTTAAAGGATGGTACCAGTTTGATTTTAAATCATCCAAGCCTTAAAATATTCTTATAATTTTACCAAATTATTTAATTATTGAAAACTAATCATAAATTTACTCCAATAATTTGGTAGCAATTTAAGATAATTTCTTTAATTTAGGAGTATTCAGGGAGACTAGTGTCCCACTCTGAAGTGACTTATCGTCGAGTTCATTAATATATTTTTATTAAAGAAAGTAATTAGTAAAATCTTTTAATAATTTGTTAAGATTCACTTTGATGTAGATCCCCCAATAGTTCAGATTTCCTTATAAATTTATTTTTAGAAAATATATTAAATATTTCAATATTTTGGTAAGACTTAATTTAAGATACAAATCCTCCAATAATTTGGTAGGATCACAACAAAATATTTTATTAGTAATATTTTTTTTATAAAATTGATCTATGTGATTCTTCAATAGTTTGGTAGAATTTATAAAAAATTTAAATTCACGAAAAATCCTCCAATAGTTTGGTAAGATTTATGAATTTATTTTAGAAACATTTTTTTTCGTTATTATTTTTAAATAAATAAATAAATAAAATAAAATTCATAAAAGTATTTAAAAAAATAAATAATAAAATTTTCAATTTAAAGTAATGAGTAAAATAATAATTAAAGATGAAAATAATAATAATAATAAGTAAATGTAAAAAAAAGCTAAAAATAAAATGAAAATAAAATAAAAAAATAAATTAAATTAATAATTAAAGATGAAAATAATAAGAATAAGTAAAAGTAAAAAATCTAAAAATAAAATGAGAAGAAAATAGAAAAAGTAAAATAAAATCAAAACAGAAAATAGGATGAAAGAAAAAAAAAAAAAAAGGAAAACCTACGATTGGGTTAGGCTTGAAGTGCGGATTTTCACCTGGGTCATTGGGTTGAGGCAAAAACTTCAAACTTCAATCGAAAAGTTCATCCTAAACCTAAAAAAGTTTTCAGATTCTTGAAAATCCAATAGAAATTCCAGAATCAAAAGCTAACAAAAAAACCTCATAGAAACTTAACAGAATATGAAATCAAACTTAGAAATTAAAACCTAAATTCAGGAAATCCAAAAATCAAATCAAATTCAGAATGAAATAAAATCACAGAACAAAAAAAATTTCAGAATTTGCTTGAATGATTCCTCCCAAAAACAAAAAACTAAGATCACTAGAATTTTTCTTTTTTTTTCCCCAAAAAAAGTTTCAAAAGCCTAGAAAAACTTTTTTTATAGCTTTGATTCATTGGCCTCCTTTGTGTGTGTGTGCTTGAATACTGTTTTATAAACATTCAATCCCTTTTTATTTTAGCAAGTAAATCGAATCTAGGGTTGTGATTGTATGTGATTTGATTTGATTATGATTTTATTGCGATTTTGTAATATGTGATTTGATTTTAAGTTTTTCCTTTTACAGGATTTGCATAAATCAAGCTAAAATCACTCATTTTTTTATTTCTCTCTCTTTTGACTTTTTTTTGAAAACAAGTAAAGTCAAATTAAATCAAATTAAAATTGAAAATTTTCCTATTGGGCTTAAAGCTTCATTTTTTATCCCAGAAAAATCTTGAACAAAATGAAGTGTCTATAATTGCCCCTCTTTGCACTGTTTCTATAAAATAGGAATTGTGCAAAAACAAAAGACATTCATTTTGTTTGGGTCTTAAAGTTGAAGTCAAAATAAATATGTGAAATGACTGAACTGAGTCCAAGTCGAAACCTATCGAAGAATAACAAAATAGGAAAATGATCGAGATTGAACCGCGAAACAAGAAATTAAATGATTTGGATTGAGTTAAGATCTGAATGGGTGATTAAAACTGGATCATGAGTTAAAAAAATGAAATGATCTGGACTGAGTCGAGATCAAATTTGAGCAACTGAGATTGAACTATAGGTCTAAAAAATAAAATGATTTAGACTAAGCTGAGATCAAAAAGAGTGATGGGATTGATTTGTAGGTTCAAAAAATAAAAGGATCTGGACTGAGCTGAGATCAAAATATGTGACTAGGATTGAATTGTAGGTTTGAAAAATAAAATGATTTGGATTAAGCCAAGATCGAAACTGAGCGATAGAGATTGGACTGCAACTTTGAAAAATAAAATGATCTGAACTGAGCAAAGATCAAAACGAGTGACTAGGATTGAACTGCAGGTCAAAAAAATAAAATGATCTAGATTGAGTTGAGATCAAAATGAGTGACTGTGATTGAATCGCAAGTCTAAAAAATAAAATGATATGAGCTAAGCCAAGATCGAGATGAATGATCAGGGTTAAATCACGGGTCTAAAAAATAAAATGATCTAAACTGAGCCGATATCAAAACGAGTGACTGAGATTGAATTGCACGTTAGAAAAATAAAATTATCTCAACTAAACCGAGATCAAAACTAAGTGACTGGGATTGAGCTGTGAGCTTAAAAAATAAAATGATCTAGATTGAGCCAAGATTGAAAACGAGTGACTGGATTGAACCGTTAGCTAGAAAAATAAAATTCAAAATTTTAGCTTGAAATTCAAAGATTCACAATTTGAAAATTCAAAGATTTGTAAGGTTTCATAATAGAAGTTCAAATATCCCAATGTTCCAAGTTTTGCAAAAAAAAAAAAAAATCACAAAGATTCAAGATTTGCAAAGGTTTTTATATTCACAAGTGTCATAATGTATAGATCTATAGACTTACTACTAGATATGAAATAAAAAGAGTTACTATCAATTTTTTTTTTAGGTGTGATTGGCCACCTGATCGAATATGTCCCATTTAAAGAGTAGTTCCAAATTGATTTAAGTATTTTTAAATAGTATATTCTGATCCACGAAACTAGATTTTAAGTTCGGGAGTATGGTTATACGTGAGAAAGGTTATAGAGCTCCTATGGCGCCCATCCAAAGGATGGTACCAGTTTGATTTCAAATTATCCAAGCTTTAAAAATTTTTATATTTTACCAAAATATTTAGTATTGAAATTAATCATAAAATTGTCCCTAATAGTTTGGTAGCAATTTAAGATAATTCTTTTACTTTAAGAGTATTCATGAAAACTAGTGTCTCACTCTGAAGAAGCTCTGCCGTTAGATTTATTAATATATTTTATTCAAAAAAAATTAGTAAAGTCTTTAAATGGTTTGGTAGGTGTAAACATCCCAATCTGTTTGGGGGTCTATTAGGATTAGTTCTGTTAATAAAAAATATAAATAAATTAAAAAATGAAAAAACCAAAAAAATAGGTGATAAAGTTTGATTGAAGTTAGGTATTTGAATTTGAATTGAATTTAAGGGTTGAAGTTGAAATGCAAAAGGAGTTGGAATTTTTGTTTGGATTGGGATTCTATGGTTTTGATTCTATAAATATAGGCAAAAAAGCATACAAAAGAACACAAGAAAGAGAAAACATAAAAACAAGTGATCAAAGAGAAAAATCACACAACAGTATTGAGAGAGAGGAGGAAGCAATCGAGCAAATCCCAGTAAGCATCAGTTACTTCCTAGATAGTCCATTATCAACCGAACCTTTCTTCTAATTCATCCAAGCTACAATTTGCCTTATACTGTTACCAGTAGCCATATCCTATATCACCCACCATTTTCGTAAGACTAGGTTTTTGGTACTTTTTTGTAGAGAGATAGAAGGAGAATAGGTGCTAAAAATAATAAAAATGAAGGTTTATTTCTTTTTAAGAAACAACACAAAAAGGGTAAGTGAAAAAAACAAGGAAAGTAAAGTGATTCGATAAAGCTTGAATTGATTTGAGGACTTTCCAAGGAGACCCATATGCTTGTTTTCATTTTAGTCAAACTTTGGTACTTTTTTTAACTTTTCTTAGTTCATCATTCTTTATTTGATTATTTAATTACTTTATTTTATACACAATTCTTGAAAAGGTGTTTTTATATTTGATATGGACAAAATATATAATAATATTACATTTTGGTATTTATTTATTTGATTATCTTATTTGTTTATTTATTTTTAAATATTTTTGCATGATCAAATTTTAAAGAAAATTCAAAAAAATTGAAAAAATAAAATATTTTTTGAGAATTAGTATTAATTATCCAATGATGGACTTTATAGAAATTTCAAATGGTAAATTTTCTAATAAATCTCTAAGTGAGAAATTTCTTTAAATTTGTCCCAAATGGTGGAAGAATTTAAATGAAATTTTAAGAAAAATAGTCATATTATTTTCTTTTAAAAAAAGAGAAATAAAAAAATTTCTAAATAGGCCCAAATGGAGGAAAAATTAGAAATTTTGAAAAATAAAATATTTCTAAATTGACCTAAATGGCGAAAAATATAGAAATCCAAAAAAAATAAATAAATAAAAAGAATTTTTAAATAGGCCTAAATGGTGGAGAATTTAAAAATTCAAAACAAGAAAGTATTTTTAATTTGGCCTAAATAGTGGAATAATTAGATATATTTTCGACAATAAAAAATATAATGAAACCTTTTTTCTGACGACGGAGCCTCTTCAAGAAATCAAATGGGATTTTTGAATACCTTGAGGTGAGGAAATATTTTTTAGAATTTTATCAGATTGATGGAAGAATCTTATGAATTATTTCCAATATTCAACATAAAAATTGAAACCATTAGAATTAAGACTTTAGGATAAATTTAAAATAAAATGGTACCATCCTTTGGATTGGCATGTGGGGATGCTATAACCTTTCCCACTTGTAACCGAACTTCCGAATCATGTTTTGGTTTGTAAACATGAACCTATTTTTTTAGGGACTTTTAATCAAGCTTAAGAGCTCCCTAAAATGATAGATTCCTTAAGTGGCCAATCACACCTTGTTAAAAAAGATTGGTAGTGACAGCTTTTGTTAAGTCTAGCTATAGATTTTTGGATCTATATGTTATGACAGTAAGATTTACTTTGAAGTAGATCTCCTAATAGTTTGGTGAGATTTTATTTAAAAATATTTATAAAAATTTTATTCTTTTAAAAAAGTTCATTAAATCTTCTAATAGTTTGTTAATACTTAATTTAGAAAGCAATCCTCTAATAATTTGGTAGGACAAAAATTATTTTTTTATTTTTTAAAATTTCTTTATTAAATTTCCCAATAGTTTGGTAGATTCCATAAAATTTAAATCTATGAAAATTTTTAAATAATTTGGTAGGATTCATGAATTTTTTTGAAAAGATTTTTTATTTTTTATTTTTTAGAAAAATAATTTTTATACAATATTTAGTAGATAATAAATTACTCAATAAAAATAAATAAATAATAAAAACTTGTAAAATAAAATAATAAAAAAATTTTAAATGAAAAACTCAAAATATAAAATAGATAAAAAATAAAATCAAAATAGAAAAAGAAAACATGCGATTGGGTCGAGTTAAATCATAGGTGGCACGCAGATCCCATTTGTGTTAGTGCGGATTTGAGCATTCAGAAACAACACCGTATAGGGACGATATAAAAGCCAAGTTCTCTGCTCTTTCCTTAGAAGCCCTAGTCTCCTTTCTCTCTAGCTTCAAACATTTTGCCCTCTCTCTAAAAGACCTAAGAACAATGAATCAGAACTGGAAAACCCACCAATTTTTGAAAAATCTCCCCAGAATCCCATCAAAAAATTTCAAAGTCCACCAGAAAACTCATCAAAAAATTCAAACATTTAACTCAAAAAACCTAGTTTTTCCAAAAATTTCCAAAAAATCCTAGATTTTTCCATAAATTTAAGCTTTAATCTAGAAATCCAAAATCTTAACCCCAACACTCCTTAGCAGAAATAAAAAATCTAAACCCCTCATAATCACCAAAACCTTGAATCCTAAACTTCCAACACCAACATCTTAGAAATAGACTACCAAAACATTTTCCAAAATTTTAGCATAGAGCTTTTTCTCCCAAAAATCAATTGTGTCCTGTTGAAATGAACATTATCCAATTTATAGGCATTCCCCAATAGGGATTTTAGAGATCGGATAGAACCAATCCAGGCTTGAATCCTAGGATTGGATTCTGTCCACCATGATATTTGGGATAAGTTTGGTTGTCTGTCTAATTGATTTGATTCCAGATTAAAAGTCCCCTGATTATGCAGATCGACTTGTTTTCGATCAACCCCAGATTTAGTTTTCTTGTTTAAACCCCGACCAAGAGAAAAGGAAAGAAAAACAAAAAAATATATATAACATAATAGAGTATAATATTTATATAATATAGTATTTGTCGTAACGTCTAGATCCGGGGATCTATCGCTAGACATTGACTTAAGGGAGTCGCCACCAATCTTTTTTATCTAGGTGCGATTGGCCACCTATGGAATCTGTCCTTTCGGGGAACACCTAAGTTTAAGGGTCCCCAAAAGAATAGGTTCAGGTCTGCTAACCAGAACAAGGTTCGGGAGTTCGGTTACGTGTGAGGAAGGTTATAGCACCCTCACAACGCCCATCAAAAGATGGTACCAGCTTAAATTTGTGTTATCCAAAAGCCTTAAAATTTTACCAAGTAATTAATTATTGGAAACTTTTCTTAATTGACTCTAATACTTTTAGCAGAAAATTGAGAAAATTTTCTCACCTCAAGAGTATGCAAGAAAAACTACTGTTTCACTTGCAGAGGCTCCGTCGTCGGATTATTTAAAGAAAAATCAAAATAAAAAAATCAAAATAAAAAGGAATGAAAGAATGATTTTTTTTTTTTTGTGTAGGGAAAATTGATACTTTCAACTTTTCCTCAAAAATCCCTTTTTTGAAAATTTATTTTTTAAGAAAAATTGATACTTTCAACTTTTCCCTAAAAATATTTTTTTGAAAATTTATTTTTCTTTTAAGGAAAATTGATACTTTCAACTTTTCCCTAAAAATATATTTTTTTTGAAATTTCGATTTTTCAAGGAAAATGGATACTTTCAACTTTTCCTCAAAAATCCTTTTTTGAAAATTTACTTTTAAGGAAAATTGATACTTTCAACTTTTCCCTAAAAATATTTTTTTTTGAATTTTTTTTTATTTAAAGAAAATATAATAATAAAAATAAATAAAAAAATAAAAATAAAAAGAATATTAAATAAACCTAATCTAATAAATAAAAAAAATAAACAAAGAAAAAAAAAAAAAAAACCTGGAGCGGCTCGGATCGCGGCTCGGCTCGGCTCAAGGCAGGGAAACGGGTCGGGGGGAACGGCTTGGTAGCTTAGCTCGGCTCGGAGGGGGGCTAGCACGCGCGGGTCAGAAAGCGGGTCGACGCCCGGGTAGGGTCGGGTTCGACAAAACGCGCGGATCCTCTAGGTTACTTAAGGCCAAAACGACGTCGTTTTGAAAGGGTATAAAAGGCACTTCTCTCTATTTTTCGGCAGAACCCTTCTCCTCTCTCTCTCTCTTCTTCCTTTTTCCTCTCCCTTCTCTCTAAAAACTGAAGAACACCGGTGGAATTTTCGTCGGATTCTGGCAAACGTCGTCGAAATCTGGAAATTTCACCGGAAGTTGGCCGAAAGATCACCGGTTTCTGGGATTCGTCGCCGGAAACTTCAAGGTTGGCCGGAATTTTCGCCAAAAAATTCAAACTTCGCCGGAATTTTTGTCGAAATCTGGAAATTTCCTAGAAATTTCCAGAAAAAATTTTCGCCAAAAAATTTCTAAAAAATTTTCCTCACTCCCAGAACACTCCTAAACTTTTTTTAGCTTCCTATACGCCTCTTTTCTCTCAAATCAGTAGCTTTGCTTACTGTTTTCTTTGTGTGTTTCATTCTGTTCCAGGAGGTGCTTTATATAGGGATTGATCAGGAGTTTCTGATTAATCTCAATTCTCCTTTGGACGGGAATTCAATCTTTGAATCCAGTCTGGATTCTTCTGATTGAATTCCCACTCTCAGTGGGATTCTTCAACTTTCAATCACAGCCCTCCAAAATCAAATAAAATAAAAAGATAGATAATTAGAAAAGATAGGAAAAAAAAATCAGATAATCAAAAAGGATCAGATAAAATTAACAGATAATTTAAAAAATAAATAAGATAAACCTAAAAATATATTATAAAAAAAAAATAATATAATAATAATAATACATATATAACTATATAAATAAATTACATATAAATATTAACAAAAAAAAAACTAAATAAATCAATATATACATATGTTAGTACATAATAATGATAATAATAAAATAAATAAAACACAAAAGAAGAAAAGAAAATAATAATAATACAAGAAAAAATTACATTGGGCTTACCCCATTTGGGCCAGGCCCAATTGGTCTGGGCCTGGACCCAATTGGGTGTCTACAGCTGCCCCTCTTTGCACATTTTCTGTGAAACAGAAATTGCGCAAAGACGTAGACACCCAATCAAGACCCGACTCAACATTGTCATTTTTTATTTTTTGTATTTTTTTTTGTTTTTTTGTTTTTATTATTTTTTTTTGTTTTTTAACCAAAGCGAGAGGCACCATGACTTTGGAACTAAATTGCTCCTCTAAACAGAGGCAACGAACTTTGAAAAGTAAATTGCTCCTCTGAACAGAGGTACCACGACTTTGGAAAAGTAAATTGCTCCTCTAAACAGAGGCAACGAACTTTGAAAAGTAAATTGCTCCTCTAAACAGAGGTACCACGACTTTGGAAAAGTAAATTGCTCCTCTAAACAGAGGCAACGACTTTGGAAAAGTAAATTGCTCCTCTAAACAGAGGCACGACTTTGAAAAGTAAATTGCTCCTCTAAACAGAGGTACCACGACTTTGAAAAGTAAATTGCTCCTCTAAACAGAGGCAACGACTTTGAAAAGTAAATTGCTCCTCTAAACAGAGGTACCACGAACTTTGGAAAGTAAATTGCTCCTCTAAACAAAGGTACCACGACTTTGGAAAGTAAATTGCTCCTCTAAACAGAGGTACCACGATTTTGGAAGAGTAAATTGCTCCTCTAAACAGAGGCAACGAACTTTGAAAAGTAAATTGCTCCTCTAAACAGAGGTACCACGACTTTGGAAAAGTAAATTGCTCCTCTAAACAGAGGCAACGAACTTTGAAAAGTAAATACTCCTAGACAATCATGTCCGAAGGAGTTGAAAGTTGTGTTTGAGGGAATTTCAGGAGATCATGCCCAAAGGTCTTATAGATCAACCCTGATACCCAAAAGGCATCCTATTTCAAGGATTAGGAACTTACCTGACAAGTTCCTTCTCCATCTTGCAAAATATCTTCATATTTGTCTTCTCTATATGGGATGTTGGAACACCCCTGCTTCTTGAATTTATACACTATACTTTCCTGAAAGTAGTGTATGCTATGCAATGTGCATGATTTTCAATGCATGCTATGCAAATATTGGCCAATTAATTCATGTTCAATGTATGGTACTCAAGTTTCTCAAGCTTTTTTTTTCTTTCTTGGGTGTCAAGCCCTTTGATTCCTCAAGGATCCAATTGCACTGCTCTTCTAGGATCGAACCAGTGTAGCTCTTAATTGTCTCTTCCGCTCAGATTCTTCCTTATTCTGTTTTTCAATACTTTGGAATAAGCTTCATCAATCGATCATCACTTGACCATCATTCAATGAATTTCTCAGCACTAACAAATTTCAAAACAAGTTTCATCCACCATCATTGGGTCATTACTCATAGGTGTCTCAGCATTAACCTTTCTAAAACAGATTTTATCTTCATCATTCAATCACAACTTGCAAGTCATATCGACCAATTCATCCTCGTACTCATCACTTGATTGTATCACTGCCCCATTTCTTCATTTGATCACATCATATATCCTTCTAAATCATCTCCTCTAGGTTTCTACCATTTCTTCATTTTGTCTCCACCATCATCTTAGATTTCTTTTCAAATGAATGCAAGACTCTTTTAAGCACATATTCATTCATTCATTATCATTTCAAATCCTGACAAATACAATGCAATCAAGCATTTTCTCAATTCATTCTAGGGGTGTAATGATAAGAGAACACAAGGTGAATTATGGTAAAGATAAATAATGAAGATCTGTTTTGGTACAAAACAAATGGGAAACGAAATAAATTGGATACATGTCATTGGGGTGAATGGTATGTCCAAATGATGAATATTCAGACAATTTTCAACATTAATCTAGGATTCTTTTTCAAAAACTCATTCCATTTACTGTTGAAGTCATCTTGAGCTTGGCGAACTTTGCCCCAGTCTTTGAGGGATCTTCAGATGTCTTTGATCTTTCATTCATGTGAGCCATTTGACCTGGATCTTTTTTTTTTTTGGTACCAAAATCACCCTTTCAGGTTTTCAATTTGAATCTCTTTTTTTATTTTTTATTTTTTCATTTTTTCTTTTTTCTTTTTTTTTTTTTTTTTTCTCTTTTCTCATTTTTCATCCATGTTGATATCTTTCATGTAGCATGATTCCATTGCTTCATCATGAGCATATCTTTGCTCAACCTGTGATCATTCAAGTTGAGTATTCACATTTGATCCAAATGGACTTTTCAAGGTTGTAATGTAGGCCAAGGTGAAGGGTCATAAAAAAAAGGATATAATAGGCTCAAAACATGTATTAAAAAGGTTCAAAACCAAAGGATCATTTGATACAACTTGGCATTTTACCCCCACATCGTTTCACTACTTTTTTTTCCTCACACAAAAGATTCTCATTACTTTACCCCAAGTCATGTGTGGCTTTTATTTTTCTTTTGCTTTTCTTTCTCTTTCCATTTTTGAGACCTTTTGTGGTGTTTTTTTTCTTTTTTTTTCAAAATTTACCCTCCAGTGTAGAGGGTGATCCTTGGTTGGGGTTCTTCAAAAAAAAAAAAATGATAAGCTCAAAGGGGTAACAATAAATGGTTTTTCAAATGGTAAAAGAAAGATGGCCATTTTTCATCTCAATTGTGAATACCTTTCTTGAACATCATCTATTGAACAAAGCTCATGAACTTGTATAAAAGATTGCACATCTTTAAGATATATCTATTTCACCTTCAGTAACAACTTACTTTTTGCTCAAATCATCTCCTCACATTGACGTGGATGAGTTCTCAAAATTAAATCCCAGAATTATTGTTATCATTGTCTAAATATTCATCATCTGAAATCTAAGAAAGGGAGTATAAAGTTATGAAAGATAACAAAGCATGGAGTAATGGTCAAGTGAAAGATAGAAATGTAATGAAATGCATTGACTTGCCTTTATTAAAATGATAACAAGTGAAGTCATATTGCAAAAAAAAAATCTAACATTGTTTGAAAAGAAATCCCAAAAATGACAGAAGAAACCTTCAACCAGCCTTATCTCTATTGACATCTTGCCCCTCAATTCATTGTGAATCTCTGAATCTTTTCTGTTCTTGACTTTCGCTCAGTACACTAACATTAGGTGTTGTTGCTTTTCCTTGATCAAAACTTACCATTCCATCATTGATCAACCGTTGCACCTTATACTTTAAAACAGTGTAATTTTCAGTAGAATGGCCAGTAATTCCATAATGGTAGTCACAACGGGCTGTAGGATCATACCACTTTGGATAGGGTGGTTTAAGCGGTTCCACATGGCTGGGGGCAATCAAGTGGCTATTATAGAGTTCTCGATATAACTCTGTATAAGTCATAGGGATTAGATCAAATATAGGTTTTTCTCGAGTAGTTCTTTGTTCTCGTGAACCACTTGCTGGTTTAGTAGGGTGAATTTGAGTTCTTACAGGAGCTTGAATATTAAGACGGTAAGTGGATGAATAGGATGGTTGTGGAGCTAGCTGGTATGGGTAGGATGAGGCATTATTCACAGCGGGATAGTATGGAGAGTAGCCTTGGGATGGATAAGGTTGATAACCCCTGAATTGTTGTTTATCAAAGCTCACAGCTTGAGCTTGAGCTTCTTTCTTTTCTGATGTTTTCTTGGTTTCTCCTCCTCTCAACTTGCCATTTTTTATGGCACTTTCAATAATTTCTCCAGAGATTACCATGTCAGCAAAATTCTTTGTTGCATTCCCTATCATCTTTTCATAATAGGGAGGCTTTAAAGTGCTAACAAACAGCACTGTGGTCTCTTTCTCTGTCAGTGGAGGTTGTACCTGTGAAGCTATATCCCTCCATCTCTGGGCGTATTCTTTAAAAGACTCATTTGACTTTTTCTCCAGATTTTGCAAAGATAAACGATCAGGGGCCAAATCGATGATGTGTCGATATTGGCTGATGAAGTCATGAGCCATATCGCTCCAGGAGCGAATGTGGGTTCTATCCAACTGAACATACCACCTGGCAGCAGAACCAGTAAGACTATCCTGGAAGACATGCATCAAGAGTTTTTCATCATGTGCATGAGCTGCCATCTTCCTGCAATACATGGTGATGTGGGTTTTAGGACACTTTGTACCGTCATATTTTTCAAATTTTGGTACTTTGAATTTATAGGGGATAACCACATCAGGAACTAGGCAGAGCCCAGCAGCATCAACTGACCCATAACAGCTAAATCCTTCCACAGCCCGTAGCCTCTGCTCTAGCATGCTAATTTTAGAGCTTTCCTCAGCTTCCACCCTTATCTTTTCCTTCTCCTTCTCTTCTAGATCAAGAATTGGTTCTGCTGCCTTTCAGTTGAAGACAGGATTTATATAGCTATTATACTGCCCTGGGTTGAAAGCTAATGGCATTCCAGGACATGTTGGATATGCAAAATGTTGTGGTGGGACCTCTTGGGCAGACTGGGCTTGAGATGGGCCAAAACCTGGAGGGTACAATGGGTCAGCCACTTCTTGTTGGCTTGTACTTCCTTCAACTCCTTTTCCTTTATTCATATTATTGAAAGCCTCCAGAATTTTGCTAAGTTCATTTTCAATCTTCTCCTGAGCTTTTTCTAGCTTTTCAAATCTATGAGAACTTTCCTCCTCCATTTGCCTTGCTCTGGATCTTGTGTTGTATGGATGAGCAAGGTTTTCGCTAGATGGAGCTATCCTCGGACCTTGAGTACATACTTATGATTAGAAATGTTATGCTATACCTTATGTATGATGCTTTGATACACAAATGAAATGTACATTTTTTGAATGAAATCTAGTATGAAATGAATGCAAATGATTGTGTTGAAACATGATCATGAAAAGAATACAGATGCATACAATCAGACAAACAACATAGTTAGTTCCGTGATGAAACGAAAGTGATGCTGATGCATAATGTTACATATAATAAAAATAACACACAAAGTTAAACAATCAAAATGATTAGACAAACACCCTTTTTTGTGTCCTAATTTCAGGGGCATATCTATCATTGGGTAGAAAGGGCTCTATCTTAGGTGTAGGCACTTCTAAGGTTCACGTATATGTGGTTTAAGGTCAAAGTCTAAAGGTCCTCAAATTGTTCCTTACATCCTTGTCCATCACAGACTAGTAAGGCACCCTAATCCTCACCCATTACAGGCTACAAGCGGAAAAGGTTCAATTTGAGTGGAGTATTTCGCTACCACTGCGGAGGCATTAGACCTCGCGAAAGTAATAGTACTTTACTCCCTCCTAGAGGACGGAGCTCGGGTATAGAGCTCATGTTATGCACATGCACATGAATGACATAATTAACAAGATAAATAAACAGGAATGAATAATAACACATATATACAAAAATGGTTCAATTTTATTAGGCTTTTGGATAACATAAATTATTTGCTGGCCTGACTCTCAAAGTCCCCAGTGGAGTCGCCAAGCTGTCGTAACGTCTAGATCCGGGGATCTATCGCTAGACATTGACTTTTAGGGAGTCGCCACCAATCTTTTTTATCTAGGTGCAATTGGCCACCTATGGAATCTGTCCTTTCGGGAACACCTAAGTTTAAGGGTCCCCAAAAGAATAGGTTCAGGTCTGCTAACCAGAACAAGGTTCGGGAGTTCGGTTAAGTGTGAGGAAGGTTATAGCACCCTCACAACGCCCATCAAAAGATGGTACCAGCTTAAATTTGTGTTATCCAAAAGCCTTAAAATTTTACCAAGTAATTAATTATTGGAAACTTTTCTTAATTGACTCTAATACTTTTAGCAGAAAATTGAGAAAATTTTCTCACCTCAAGAGTATGCAAGAAAAACTACTGTTTCACTTGCAGAGGCTCCGTCGTCGGATTATTTAAAGAAAAATCAAAATAAAAAAATCAAAATAAAAAGGAATGAAAGAATGATTTTTTTTTTTGTGTAGGGAAAATTGATACTTTCAACTTTTCCTCAAAAATCCCTTTTTTGAAAATTTATTTTTTAAGAAAAATTGATACTTTCAACTTTTCCCTAAAAATATTTTTTTGAAAATTTATTTTTCTTTTAAGGAAAATTGATACTTTCAACTTTTCCCTAAAAATATATTTTTTTTGAAATTTCGATTTTTCAAGGAAAATGGATACTTTCAACTTTTCCTCAAAAATCCTTTTTTGAAAATTTACTTTTAAGGAAAATTGATACTTTCAACTTTTCCCTAAAAATATTTTTTTTTGAATTTTTGCTTTTTATTTAAAGAAAATATAATAATAAAAAATAAATAAAAAAAATAAAAAATAAAAAGAATATTAAATAAACCTAATCTAATAAATAAAAAAAATAAACAAAGAAAAAAAAAAAAAACCTGGAGCGGCTCGGATCGCGACTCGGCTCGGCTCAAGGCAGGGAAACGGGTCGGGGGGAACGGCTTGGTAGCTTAGCTCGGCTCGGAGGGGGGCTAGCACGCGCGGGTCAGAAAGCGGGTCGACGCCCGGGTAGGGTCGGGTTCGACAAAACGCGCGGATCCTCTAGGTTACTTAAGGCCAAAACGACGTCGTTTTGAAAGGGTATAAAAGGCACTTCCCTCTGTTTTTCGGCAGAACCCTTCTCCTCTCTCTCTCTCTTCTTCTTTTTTCCTCTCCCTTCTCTCTAAAAACTGAAGAACACCGGTGGAATTTTCGTCGGATTCTGGAAAACGTCGTCGGAATCTGGAAATTTCACCGGAAGTTGGCCGAAAGATCACCGGTTTCTGGGATTCGTCGTCGGAAACTGGGTTAGTCGCCGGAAACTTCAAGGTTGGCCGGAATTTTCGCCAAAAAATTCAAACTTCGCCGGAATTTTTGTCGGAATCTGGAAATTTCCTAGAAATTTCCAGAAAAAATTTTCGCCAAAAAATTTCTAAAAAATTTTCCTCACTCCCAGAACACTCCTAAACTTTTTTTAGCTTCCTATACGCCTCCTTTTCTCTCAAATCAGTAGCTTTGCTTACTGTTTTCTTTGTGTGTTTCATTCTGTTCCAGGAGGTGCTTTATATAGGGATTGATCAGGAGTTTCTGATTAATCCCAATTCTCCTTTGGACAGGAATTCAATCTTTGAATCCAGTCTGGATTCTTCTGATTGAATTCCCACTCTCAGTGGGATTCTTCAACTTTCAATCACAGCCCTCCAAAATCAAATAAAATAAAAAGATAGATAATTAGAAAAGATAGGAAAAAAAAATCAGATAATCAAAAAGGATCAGATAAAATTAACAGATAATTTAAAAAATAAAATAAGATAAACCTAAAAATATATTATAAAAAATAATAATAATATAATAATAATAATACATATATAACTATATAAATAAATTACATATAAATATTAACAAAAAAAAAACTAAATAAATCAATATATACATATGTTAGTACATAATAATGATAATAATAAAATAAATAAAACACAAAAGAAGAAAAGAAAATAATAATAATACAAGAAAAAATTACATTGGGCTTACCCCATTTGGGCCAGGCCCAATTGGTCTGGGCCTGGACCCAATTGGGTGTCTACAGTATTTATATAATATAATTATATTTATATGTTTTCTTTTTCTTTTTCCTTTTTTTTTTTCTTTTTATTTTATACTTTTGAATTTTATTTTTTATTATAATAATACAACAAAAAGTCAACAGTCTTATGATCTGTTTATAAAATGTTACACTCTTAATTTAAGTGATCTAGTTCAAACTTATATAAAAATCAAAGAGATTCATTTGATTAATAAAAAATTAATATATTTTGTGTTTAAAATTATATTAAAATTCGTTCTATGATTATCACTTTAAACAACACTTATAACTGCTTGTTAATATTACTTAGGATACATATACAGTTTATCATTTACGAATTTATAGCATATTGACTTTTTTTTAGACTGGAAAAAATGTTATAATTTAGCCCCCAACTTTTCTTACAAACATTTCTTTATTACTCTTGATAAATATCTTCAAAATGAACCTGTCTACAGGAAGGCAAGAAAGATGAAAGATAGATCCCTGCAGCCTTCTGATCATACCTGCTAATAACTTAACATCATATTGCCATATAAATAAAAAAAAGTTAAAAGTGAAATCTGTGTAGTCGAAAGTGGGAAGTGGAAAGTAGGCATTGTCCATTTTGGCTATCTTACTTTTAATGTAAATCTGGTTATAGGATGTTAATATGGACCCCGAACCATTAATAGAGCCACAGGCAATAGGTAAGACTTTTTTTAATAAAAAAAGTCACAATTTGAGAAGATTGAAAGTAATTGTAGATATTGAAATTTGAATTCTAAACTTGTTGGATGTTCACTCTTAAAGATAACTGTATGAACTGATTGAATTAAGATCCGAATTTTATCAAAGGATTTTAACCCAACAGACAAATTAGATATCATTGGCCACAAAAATTATAAAAGAATGCAATTTGAACATTGAGATTGAGTTGGTATTTCTCTTGAATTAACCTCACTCTCTCCCTTCCATCCTTCAATTTCTCAGTCCTTCAACAATGGCTACAATAGATCATCAAAAAGAGCTTGCTCCATTCAATTACATTCCAACACCCCAAGAGCCTGGCATTAGTTTTGTGTGCAAATCATTTCAAAAATACTACCCTCCTGATTTTCCAAGAAAGGTTAAAACATTTTTGCATGTATCTCAACTTCCGACCCTGTCAAAACAATATCTTAAATAAAACTATAGCTTTTCCTTTTGTATAAACAACATCAATTGTCTGATAAAATTTTATATGTACATATGTAACAGGTGTTTGCAGAGATCATAGCAACCTACTTGCTAGTGTTTGTGACATGTGGATCAGCTGCCATTAGTTCCATTGATGAAAACAAAATCTCAAGGCTTGGAGCTTCAATTGCTGGTGGGCTTGTTGTAACTGTAATGATCTATGCAGTTGGCCATGTCTCTGGTGCACACACGAACCCAGCTGTTACTCTAGCAATTGCATCTGTCAGACATTTTCCATGGAAACAGGTACATTATTTTCTTTTTAGTTCCTGAAATCACTATGTTTTTGCTATAACTGGCAATTCATATATTTGTGTTGTGTGAAATATTAAAATTCATGTATTTGTACCATGTCGTATATGAAAATTACATATCATAATTTGTGTCGACATGAAAATATAAAATATAATTTTTTATTTTTTTAAACCCATATATAGTTATTGCTACAATTTTAAGCTCTGTCATCTTTGTATCTTATTTTCGTATTGTATTCGTGTCATGTCGCTATATCATGTTTTAGATTATTATGTCTAGTTTTTGCTTAGGAAACAAAGAAAATAAATAATTAGACAAAAAAAATAGCAGAATCTGATCCAATGATCATAATTTTCAATTTTTTCTCAATTATTTTCTTTGTTGATGATTTCTTAATTTTTTGGCAAAGGTTCACTACCAGAAAATTGACTTTTATCAATGAAATTTTTTGTCAATAATAATATGTTTGTGCTGATAACAACATTATTAATAAAATTTACTGAAGAAAATTTTTATAAATGATATATAAGTTCATAAAATGTTGCTAGGTTTCACTCATAGCAAATTCGATTGACAAGATGCCATTGCAAATAAAGACGCGGGGTTGAGCCTAGGTTTCAATTTTTGAATCATTCGAATCATTTTAGCTTTGACGTTGAAATAAATTTTTATGTTCAAAAATTTATTTTAATGTAAACACAATATTAAAAAAAAATAGTTTTTCAGTTTAAAGGTTTAATTTTTCAACTCAAATAAGAAACCTCTTCAAAAAAAATTTTTTATAGTAAAAAAAATACATTTAAGATAAAAAGATTATTTTATTATCTTTAAAATTTTAAAAATTTAATATTATATATATTTTAAATGTTTCAATTACTAATAACACTTTCTTGTAATATTATCAAACATTTAAAATTTCTAATCACACTTTTTTATCATATTTTTTAAATGTATTTTTTTTAATTCAAATCTTTTTCACTGCAGCAACATCGCTTAACTATCCATCAATAGTTTTGAAACCAAATAAAAGCTTCATTTAACCACAATTAGTAAATATAAATGAATAATGGAATAATTCATGGGCAAATAAACTATATTCAACATTTATTTTTAACTCACTAAAAATTAAAAACTCAACTAACCACATGATTGGAATATAGATATCCATATTGAAAATATATAGAATTATTTGAATTTATTTTTTTATGCTCATTTCAAAAATATTAAAAGACTCTGGTCGGCGATCCATATTTATCTTTTGAGTAGCATAATTATATGTTAAATTAAAAAATAATGCAAATCGTAATGGTGAGTAATCCCTTTCTCAAAAAAAAAAAAAAAAAAGCACTAAAAACAATGAAAAATAGATTAAAATGAAAGAAAAATAGATGAACAATAATACGTTATGAATGTATGTTCTTTCATCGCTTTCAAACGTTATTTTTTTTTTGTTAAACAGTATTGGAAAATGCAACATGCATGAAGGTCAAAATATTGTATGAGTTAAATAATTTTGAAGACAGTAACAATTATGGTTAATTATATTGAAATTGCAAAAATTTTTAAGAACAAATAAATGAAACCCATGGGGTTTTAATTTCTTGCAGGTCCCATTCTATGCTGCAGCTCAACTAATAGGAGCAACCTCTGCGTCATTCACAATTCGTGTATTATTGCATCCAAAAAAACATGTTGGCACCACATCACCTTCGGGGTCAGATTTTCAAGCTTTAATCATGGAAATAATTGTCATATTTTCAATGATGTTTATCGCGTCAGCTGTGACAATTGATACTAAAGCCGTAAGAATCATCTCAAAGGATTTTCGATGCTTTAGTTCATGACTTCTTATCATCGAGACAAATGAATTAATCAATTGAATCAATCAGTTATTGATACACACATATATTTAATGCCATAACATACTTATATTGTATTTATATAGTCGAATGGTGCATGACATTTTCTTCTCGAAGTTTTGTACTTTTTGAGGTATAATTGGATCTTTCCTGTTTTTATATATTTCCATATTGACAGGTAGGAGAGCTAGCAGGCATAGCTGTTGGTTCTGCTGTTTGCATAACTTCAACTTGGCTGGGTAAGCAACTTTAGAAATCATCATTTATGAGTCAATTCTTCCAATTTCTTTTTCTTAGCTGGCATTATATGCCCAATTAACCTTACATTAATGGACAGATTCATTTGTACAAATTGTTTCTTGAAGATTCTCTTGAAATTAATTCTTCAAAAGATGACAAAAAAAGAAAAACCAGCATCTAGGCCACAACATATGTGCATATGCACGCATACAAAAAAAAAATGTAATGCTAATTACAAGTTGTCTAAGCATATATATATTTCAGAACAATATCAGGTGGATCAATGAACCCAGCAAGGACCATAGGACCAGCACTTGCTTGTGCTGAGTACAAGGGAATTTGGGTGTATGTGGTTGGACCAGTGATAGGAACCTTGACGGTGGCATGGTCTTACAATCTGATCCGAATGACAGACAAGCCGGTCCATGCAATCTCTCCGCTTTCATTTTCATTCAAACTTCGTCGAATGTGAAGCCAAGATGGAGAGGATTCAAGCGAAGAACCTGTCAATGATCTTTGAATTATTGATCCATGTTCAATATCAAGGGCAATGCAATCCTCACACCCTTTTTATCTCTACCCTGAACACTAGATTACGGACATATCATGAATAAATGTTCTTGTATTATAAATTTAATACATATATAGTTGTATGTAATAGAATATAGAAGTAGGATTGGAAAAAAAAATTTTGCTGAAGAAAGAAGAATAGCCTATTACAGCTACTGCAACATGAAACCAAAATCCCTGTATGCCAAAATGCACTTTGGCAAAAATAAAGAAAGTATTCCATCATTGGATATGCCAAAAGTTCAACATTAAGAAAAAAAAAAAAGAAAGAAAGCATAGACAAAGAATCAGCAAAGCAAATTCTGTCTTCAGAACGACAAACAAAAAGAGAAACAAAGAAAGATTATAGCTCCCGTTAATTAAGAAAGCAAGTGTGGAATGGAAAATAAATGTGTTTGAGGAAAATTATAGCCGGTCGAATCATTCTTCTAACGTTATAGTGGCTACTACTAGAGACTATTTGCATTTTAGGGAGACTAGACGGCTTGCTTCTATCAGTCAAGTTTGGCTTATTGCTTGGCAACCTCCTCCTGCGGAGTTTATGAAGGTGAATGTTGATGACTCAACTTTATCTAGTCCTGGGGAACTCACTATAGGAGGCATTGCTCGGGACTGTGAGGGGTATTGGAACTATGGTTTGGGTTTGAAAATTGCTTGAGCACGTGGCATTCGGAGGTTGCTTTTAGAATTGAATTCTCTATTGGCAGTGAAGAAAGTTACAGGCCCTTACTTGATAAGGATCCATTATACCATGTTATTTACCAATGTCACCAACTCATGCACAGGTACTGGGATTGCAGGATTAAACACATTTACAGGTAGGGTTGGAACTGAATATGAACGATTAAACCTTTGTATGTGGTTTGTTTGTTTATTTTTAGAGGTATTCATGTTCAGTTCATGTTTGCTAAGAAAATTGTTTTGTTCATTTATGTTCGTTCATTTAAAGAATAAGTTATTCATATTCGATTTGTGTTCTTTCAGTTAATTTCAATGAACTCATTTGTGAACATTATTTCATAATGTATAAATCCGTGTATCTACTATTAACATAGATTAAAGGAATCACCACCAATTTTTTTTATTTAGATGTGGTTGGTCACCTGATAGAATCTATCATATTTAAAGAGAAGTTCAAGATTAACTTAGGTACCTTTAAACAGTAAATTCTAATCTACAAAATCAAAATTTAAGTTCAGAAGTACGATTACACATGAAGAGGTTACAACACCTTTACAGTGGCTATTCAAAGGATGGTACTAGCTTGATTTCAAATTATCCCAAGCTAATAATACTCTTATAATTTACCAATAGTTGTATTAATTATTGAAACTAATCCTAAATTTGCTCCAATAATTTGGTAGCAATTTAAGATAATTTTTCACCTCAAGAGTATTTAGGGAGACTAGTATTCCACTTTGAAGAGACTCGTCATCGGTTCATTAATATATTTTTATTCAAGAAAATAATTAGTAAAATCTTTTAATAGTTTGGTGAGATTTGCTTTGATGCAGATCTCCCAATAGTTTGGTGAGATTTCTCTATAAATTTATTTTTAGAAAATATATTAAATCTTTCAATAGTTTGGTAAGACTTAATTTAGGATGCAAATCCTCCAAAATTTGTTAGGATCACAACAAAATATTTTATTAGTAAATTTTTTTATAAAATTGATTTATGAGATTCTTCAATAGTTTGGTAAAATTTATAAAAAATTTAAATTCATGAAAAATCCTCCAATAGTTTGGTAAGACTTAATTTAGGATGCAAATCCTCCAAAATTTGTTAGGATCACAACAAAATATTTTATTAGTAAATTTTTTTATAAAATTGATTTATGAGATTCTACAATAGTTTGGTAAAATTTATAAAAAATTTAAATTCATGAAAAATCCTCCAATAGTTTAGTAAGATTGATGAATTTATTTTAGAAACATTTTTTTGTTATTATTTTTAAATAAAAAATAAATAAAATAAAATTCATAAAAGTATTTTAAAAAATAAATAATAAAAATTTCAATTGAAAGTAATGAGTAAAATAATAATTAAATATGAAAATAATAATAAGTAAAAGTAAAAAAATCTAAAAATAAAATGAAAATAAAAGAGAAAAAGTAAAATAAAATAATAATTAAAGATGAAAATAATAATAATAAGTAAAAATAAGAAATTGTAAAAATAAAATGAAAATAAAATAGAAAAATAAAAATAAAATCAAAAAAGAAAATAGGATGAAAAAAAAAAAGAAAACCTACAATTGGGTTAGGCTTGAAGTGCAGATCTTCACGCGGGTCGTTGGGTTCATGCAAAGACTTCAAACTTGAACTGAAAAGTCCATCCTAAACCCAAAAAGGTTTTCAGATTCTTGAAAATCCAATAAAAATTCCAGAATAAAAAGCTAACAAAAAAACCTCAACAAAAATCTCAGAAACTCAACAGAATATGGAATCAAACTCAAAAATTAAAACCTAAATTCAGGAAATCCAAAAATCAAATCAAATTCAAAATGAAATAAAATCACAAAACCAAAAAAAAAAAAAAAACTCAGAATTTGCTTGAATGATTCCTCCCAAAAATAGAAAACTAAGATCTCTAGAATTTTTTTCCCTAAAAAAACTTTAGAAGCTTGGAAAAACTTTTTTAATAGCTTTGATTCATTGGCCCCTTTTGTGTGTGTGTGTGTGCTTGCATACTGTTTTATAAAGACTCAACCCTTCTTTATTCTAGCAAGTAAATCAAATCTAGGATTGTGATTGTATGTGATTTGGTTTGATTATGATTTTATTGCGATTTTGTAATCTATGATTTGATTTTTAAGTTTTTCCTTTTACAGGATTTGCATGAATCAAGCTAAAATCACTCATTTTTTTATTTCTCTCTCTCTCTCTCTTTTGACTTTTTTTTTTAAAAATAAGTAAAATCAAATTAAATCAAATTAAAATTGAAAATTTTCCTATTGGGTTCGAAGCTTCATTTTTTGTCCTAGAAAAATCCTGAACAAAATGGAGTGTCTACAATTACCTTTTTTTGCACCGTTTTTGTGGAATAGGAATTGCACAAAAAAAAGACATCCATTTTGTTTGGGTCTTAAAGTTCAAGTCAAAATAAAAATGTGAAAACAATTAAACTGAGTCCAAGTCAAAACTCATCAAAGAATAACAAAATAGGAAAATGATCGAGACTGAACTACAAAATAACAAATTAAAATGATTTGGACTGAGATGAGATCAGAATGAGTGACCGGGACTGAACCATGAGTGAAAAAAATAAAATGATCTAGATAAAGTCGAGATCAAAACTGAGCAACTAGGATTAAACCTTAGGTTTGAAAAATAAAATGATTTAGACTAAATTGAGATCGAAATGAATGACCGAGATTAAATTGTAGGTCTAAAAAATAAAATGATCTTAACTAAGCTAAGATAAAAAAAAGTGTTCGGGAGTGAACTGCGGGTTTGAAAAATAAAATGATTTGGACTAAGCTAAAATCAAAATGGGTGTTCGGGATTGAACTGTGGGTTTGAAAAATAAAATGATATGGACTGAGCAAAGATCAAAATAAGTGACCAGGATTGTACCACAGGTCAAAAAAATAAAATGATATAGGTTGAGCCAAGATCGAGATGAGTGACTATGATTGAATAGCAAGTCTAAAAAATAAAATGATCTAGACTGAGTCGCGATCGAAATGAGTGACTGGGATTGAATCGCAGGCTAAAAAAATAAAATGATCACGATCAAGCTGGGATCGAAACTAAGTGATTGGTATTGAATCGTGAGCTTGAAAAATAAAATGATATGGACTAAGTCGCGATTGAAATGAGTGACCTGGATTGAACTGCGAGCTAGAAAAATAAAATTCAAAACTTCAGCTTGAAATTCAAAGATTCAAATTTTAAAAATTCAAAGATTTGTAAGGTTCCATAAAAGAAGTTCAAGGATCCCAATGTTCCAAGTTTTACAAAAGAAAGTTGTAAAGATTCAAGATTTGCAAAGATTTTTATATTTGTAAGTGTCATAACGTATAGATCTATAGACCTACTACTAGATAAGAAATAAAATAGTTGCTATCAATATTTTGTGTTTAAGTGTAATTGGTCACCTAATCGAATCTGTCCCTTTTAAAGAGTAGTCCCAAGATTAACTTAGGTATATTTAAATAGTATATTTTGATCCACGAAACTAGATTTTAAGTTCAAGAGTGTAGATATCCAATTTGGTTCAGGCCTGGATCAATTGGGCCTGGTCCAAATGTGTAGGCCCATTTTATTTTTTATTTTGTATTTTATATATATTTCTTTTTTGTATCTTATGTATTTTTATTTATTTATTTATTATTACTATTTATTAATATATATATATTTATTTTTTATTATTTATCTGTTAGTATATGTATTTATTATTATTTATCTATTTATCTATTAATATTTTTATTTATCTAATTATTTTCTTTTAATTATCTATTAACATTTTTTATTTTTTGATTTGATTTTCTTTTTCTTTTTATTCAGTTGAGATTGGGATGGAATTTGAGAATTCTACAGTGGATTTAGGATTCAATCAGAGTCCATATTGGATTCAAGGATTGAATCTCAATCCAAAGAGGAGTTGGGATTGATCAGAAACTCTTCTGATCAATCCTTATAAATAGATCCACGAATCAAAGGACCAAAGGACAGCAACGCAGACACATAGAGAAGAAACAGAAGCTAAAAAAGGGTTTTAGTGCGTTAGAATAGCTTTAGGAATTGATGGGAATTTTTTTTTAATTTTTGGTGATTTTTTTTTTGGAAATTTTTGGAAAATTTTCAGATTTTGGTTGAATTTTTTGACAAAGTTTGAATTTTTCGGTGACTTTTTCGGCCAAGTTTGAATTTTTCGGTCAGCTACCCAGTTTTCGATGACCATTTCCAGAAATCGACCAACTTTTTGGTGAACTTCTGGCGAAAAACCCAGATTTCGACGATATTTTTCAGAATTTGACGAGATTCAACCAGAGTTTTTCGTTGGTTTAGAGAGAGGAAGGAGAAAAGGAAGGGAAGAGAGAGAGAGGGGAGGAGAGATCTGTTGAAAAAACAGAAAGGATAACTTTTTATACTCGTTGAAAACGACGTCGTTTTGGTATTACTGTTCCCAGAAGATCTATGCATTTTGAAATCGGGCGACTTGACCCAAGCGCTGACCCACATGTGACCCGAGTGCTATCCGACCCCTGGAGCCGAGCCGTTCCTAGGTTTTTTTTCTTTTTTCATTTCTTATTATTTATTTATTATTTATTATTTTTATTATTTTTATTTATTGATTAGATTAGAATTGTTTAATACTTTTTATTTTACTTTTCTTTATTTTTATTTTTATTTTATTTTCTTTTCTTTAAATAAAATTCAAAAAAAAAATTTTAAGGAAAAGTTTAAAATATCAATTTTCCTTGAAAATAAGTTTTTCAAAAAAAATATTTTTGAGGAAAAGTTGAAAGTATCAATTTTCCTCGAAATTAAAGTTTCTAAAAAATCTTTTGGGGAAAAGTTGAAAGTATTAATTTTTCTTGTACAAAAGCAATCATTTTTTTTCCTTTTTATTTTCTTGAATTTTTTTTAATTTTAAATAATCTAACAATGGAGCCTCTGCAAGTGAGACAATAGTTTTCTTACATACTCTTAAGGTGAGGAGATTTTCTCAATTTTCTACTAAAGTATTGGAGTCAATTGAGAATAATTTTCAATAGTTAATTACTTGGTAAATTTATGAGGCTTATTGGATAATACAAAATTAAGCTGGTACCATCTTTTGATAGGCGTTGTGAGGGTGCTATAACCTTCCTCACAAGTAACTGAACTCCCGAACCCTGTTATGGTTAGTAGACCCGAACCTATTCTTTTAGGGATCCTTAAGCTTAGGTGTTCCTTAAAAGGATAGATTCCTTACGTGGCCAATCACACCTATAAAAAAGATTGTTGGCGACTCCTTAAGTCAATGTCTAGTGATAGATCCCCAGATCTAGATGTTATGACAGTTTGACGACTCCACTGGGGACTTCTGAGAGTTAGGCCAACAAATAAATTTGTGTTATCTAAAAGCCTAATAATATTGAACCTTTTGCATAGATTCTTTTATTCATTCATGTTTATTTACTTTATTAATTATGTGATTCATATGCATATGCACAATATGAGCTCTATACCTGAGCTCCATCCCTCTAGGAGAGAGTAAAGTACCTATTACTTTCGTGAAGTTTAATACCTCCGCAGTGGCTAGCGAAATACTTCCACTCAAATTGAACCTTTTTCCTTTGAAGCTTGTAATGGGTGAGGATTAGGGTGCCTTACTAGTCTGTGGTGGACAATGATGTAAGGAGCAATTTGGGAACCTTTAGACTTTAACCTCAAACCACATATAGTGAACCTTAAGAGTGCCTTACCTATAGATAGAGCCATCATTCTTTCCTTTTTAGAATTGACCAAAAGCATAGGATTCATTCATCTTATTCTGTGTGATGTTTTAATTTACTTAGTTATGTATTTATTCTTTTTTTTCTAGGTATACTAACCTTTTCTCTCATTCTTTTGCATTGGTTCATGCTCATACCATACAGTTGCATAAAGAACATTTGCTTGAAAGATAGTCTTCAGTAAAAATTTTTCATGGACTCTACAAAACGACTAGTTTGTTCTTCATCTGTATTAGCACATTGTGAGTCACCCAACGAAGTAAGGGTCCAATCAGAAAAGATTAAACTAAAGATGGGGGATTGTTTACCAATCGGATATGATTCAACCTTGTCTCAATAAACATCTATCATTTTCAAACAAAATAATCTAGAGGATTTGGTTGATATATGGAAGAAGATGAGTCTGTTAAAATAAGAGTAGTTTCGCCAGAGACACAGGTATATAGCACACCTTATCGCAGTAGTTGTCGGTGACCAACTAATCAAAGCTGTATCTCAACTCTGGGATCCTGCATACAAGTGTTTCATCTTTAATGAAGTTGATATGACACCAACCATCGAAGAATATTCGATTTTATTGGGTTTGCACCTCAAGGCTCCTGATAAGATATATGTCAAAAAACATAAGTCAAGATTTCATAAGGGTTTGGCTCAACTCATGAGGATAGATAAAGAAGTTATGGATTCTCATATAAAGAAGAAACAAGAACAGGTTTGCCTACCTTAGAAGTTTTTTCATCAGTTTCTAGTGCAACATGCCAACAAAAAATAGGGGTTAGGTATATTTGCCTTAGCCATATACGGAATGGTGATATTTTCAAATGTTTTGGGTTATATTGATATAGCGATGGTTGACTTTTTCGAGAGTGTGATCAATAGTTATAATCATTTAACGATAATATTAGCAGGGACTATCAGATCTTTGAGTTACTATCGTCGAAATGGAGGGCGCTTTATAGGCTGCATGCAGTTATTATACTTATGGATGAAAAGCCATTTCGAATGGGGAAAATGTGCTTTCTCGAAGCTTTATGTCCGCAATCGAGCTCCGATCAAGAAATTTTGTGAAAGTGGGTGGTCAGAATGAAAGTCTAAAAAGGAATGGATAACTTTCCTATAAAAATTAACCAGTGTCGAAGTAAGATGGTTGGCCCCATGGATGAATCGTGAGCCTATGTTGTATCAATGTAGGGATAATACAGTGGTCCCACTTTTGGGTTTATAGGGAGTGACAAATTATGCACCACTCCTAGTGAGAAGGCAGTTTGGGGCAGAACAGTTCATTCTTATAATGCATGGGCTTCATCAGTTGGATTTCTATTACAGTGAGCCAAAAGCATTTCAGATG
Organism: Durio zibethinus; assembly: GCF_002303985.1. Next base: position 22,171,193 of record NW_019168470.1, read on the forward strand.
ATGAATGAGATGATTAAAGCATGGAAAAATCCCTGAAGAGTGAGTCCTGGACCATTTACTGATAAAGTCACTCCAGGGTATTTAGTTTGGAGAGCAAAATGAAGACAAGAAATGGTATTCACTTGTGAAAGCTTTCAACCACTAATAGGAGAAAAACTTGAAGAGACACCATCAGAATTAGAGCTTGCGACAAAAGAATTTGAGTTTGAAAAGGGTAAGTTAAAGAAAGAAATCCAGAAGCTTCGAGAAGAAAAAGACTGGTGGAAAGATAAAGCTGAAAGTCATGAAGCCAGAGTTCACAAAATTGCTAGAGAATGTGGTACAACTGTTGAAGACTTAACAGAGCTACACCAAGAACATAAAAGGTTATGTGTGAGAGAAAGGGCCAAAGAGATAACCATTGTTGAACTGACTGAAGAGAATACAAGATTGAAGCAAGAGTATGCTGAATTGGAAGAAGAAAGCACCCAAGTACAGACAGAAAATAACTTGCTGAATAGCTATCTAAGCAGGCTAAGACAAAAGTTAAATGAACAAGAAGATCACATTGCTGCATTGGTTAGAGAGCATAGAAAGTTATCATACCAAGTTTGGTGTGGTAAAAGAGAGAACATAGGAAGACAGAAATACATTGAGCACCTAACGACTCAAATTTGTAAAGGGGTATGCAAGGCAAGAGAGATGGTGGAAGAGGCAGAGGCATTGAAACAAGTGGTGACCCCAGTAGGAGAGCATGGGCAGCATTTATTAAACTTTATCGAAGAAGCTAAGGCCTAGTATAAACAGATCAAACAATTTTATGGTTATAATTCTAGGATGATAAACTCTATGTAAATAAAAGTTTTTTACAATAAATGAAATCTTTTAGTTAAATACCGTCTTTAAGGCAAATGTTCTTTACATACATGCATTCTCATTCATTGCATTCTCACTCATTACACTTAATAAAGTAACCATGAGATAGTCATGCAAATTTACTAATTCTAAGATATGGTACTTAAGGTTCAAGGATAGCTCCATCTAACGAGAACTCTGTCCATCGATAAAACACAAGAGCCAGAGCCAGACAAATGAAGTAGAAAAATTCTCATAGATTTAGAAAGCTAAAAAAAGCACAGGAAAATATTGAAAATGATTTGAGTAAGATTTTAGATGCTCTCAATAAGCTGAACAAGGGAAAAATAGTAGAAGAAAATACAAGCCAACAAGTTCCTCTATTACAAGAAGTGGCTGACCTTTTGTATCCTCTAAGTTTTGGTCCACTTTAAGCCCAGTCTACACAAGAGGTTCCACCATAACACTTCGCATATCCTACATATCCTGGAATGCCATCAGCCTTCAATCTAGGGCATTACCATAGCTATGTAAATCCTGTCTTTACTGAAAAGGTAGTAAAATCGATTCCTGATCTAGATGACTTGAAAAATAAGGAGAAAGCAAAAACGACAGAGTTTCAAAAAGATACAAAGATTAGTATGCTGGAACAAAGGTTAAGGGCTGTAAAAAGGATTAGATTTTATGGTTCTGTTGATGCTGTTAGGCTGTACTTAGTCTCGGATGTAGTCATTCCACCAAAATTCAAAGTACCAGAATTTGAAAAATATGATGGTACGAAGTGCCCCAAAACTCATATCACCATGAATTACCGAAAGATGGTAGCCCATACCCATAATGAAAAACTATTGATCCATGTTTTTCAAGATAGCCTTACAGGCTCTGTTGCCAAGTGGTATGTCCAGCTAGACAGAACCTGCATTCATTCTTAGAGCAATATGGCTTATGACTTCATCAATCAATATCGACATATTATCGATTTGGCTCCTGATCATTTGTCTTTACAGAACTTGAAGAAAAAGGTAAATGAGTCTTTTAAAGAATACACCCAGAGATAGAGGGATATAGCTTCTCAGGTACAACTTCTTCTGACTGAGAAAAAAACTACAGTGCTATTTGTTAGCACTTTGAAACCTTCTTATTATGAAAAGATGATAGAGAATACAACCAAAAATTTTATTGATTTGGTAATTTCGAGAGTGCCATCAAGAATGGCAAGTTGGAAGGAAGTGAAGCATCTAGCAAAAGTGTCCTAAAGAAGAAAAAGACTGAAGCTCAGGCTGTGAACTTTGATAGATAGTAATTTGGGGATTATCAACCCTATTCACCATAAAGATACCTTTCATATTACCCTACTGTAAATAACACTTCCTCTTACCCATACCAACCATTTGTACAGTCACCTTATCCCTAAACATATCAACCTCTTTTTAGGCCTCAAAATATCACATATAGTCCTAACACTCAGCCTACCCCAAGACCCTAAACTCGTTCAGCTAACCCAATAGGTGGTTCACGGGAGCAGTGAACTACTTACGAAAAACTTGTATTTGACCCAATCTCAATGACCTATACAGAATTATATCGTGAGCTTTATAATAATCATCTGATTGCTCCTAGTAAATTAGAGCCTTTCAAGCCACCTTATATTAAATGGTATGATCTCATAGCCTATTGTGACTATCATTATGGGATTGTTGGTCACTCCATCGAAAATTGAACCGTCTTGAAACACAAAGTGCAACGATTGATCAAAGATAGAATGATTAGCTTTGATATAGAAGGGCTGATTGCACCAAATTTTAGTGGCAATCCCTTGCCTAATCATAATGTGAATGCTCTAAATGAAGAACAAGAGTGTCATTTGAAGAAAAAAATGACAGATATTAAGACACCTCTTAGTCAGCTATTTGATATTTTATGGAAAGCTGACATGATACAACTAGTGAGTCCACACAGTTATCATAGAGTATATAACCAACACTAGTTGTAAATATCATAGTGGGGCAATAGGCCACTCTATCAAAACTTATGAGTAGTTTCACTAAAAGGTATAAAAGCTCTTGGATTCATACCAGATTGAGGTCTACGAAAAAAGAAAAGACTTAGAAGGTGTTGAAGTGTCCATGACTGATAAGCCTGCAAAATTATTTCCAAAGTCGGTGACAATTCATTATGGGAACAAATCAAAGTCAATCATAGATAAACTCATTCCCAGGCCGATAACTTTTAAAGTTTTGACTCCCTTCCCATATAATGATGATAAAGTTATACCCTAAAAATATAATTACGATACAGTAGTTCAGGGGCAAGAAGAGGATGTCTGTAAAGCTGACACCTCTAATATAACTGGTGTATGAGGCATTACTCGAAGTGAAAGATGCTACACTCCAGAAATGTTAGAGAAGGTTGGAAGAGAGAAAGTTAAAGAAGGAGAAAGATGAAATAACCCTAAAATAAAACCTAAGAAAGATCACCTGAAGTCGATGTCAAAAAAAGAGGCTTGTGAATTCCTAAAATTGGTAAAACATAGTGAGTATTCAGTGGTTGAACAGTTGAACAAAATGCCAGCATGAATCTCATTGCTATCATTGCTATTAAATTCAGAGCCACACAGAAATACCCTACTGAAAGTATTGAACCAAGCATATATGACACATAATGTATCTGTTGAATATGTGAACCATCTGGCTGAAAATCTAGTCATGCCGAATTACATTTTATTCAACGATGATAAGATTTCCTCGAAAGGAAGAAGAAATGCCAAGGCTTTGCATATCACGGTCAAGTGCAAGAGCCATATCATAGCCAAAGTCCTTATTAATAATGGTTTCGCTATGCCTATGTCAACTTTGGCAAAGTTACCCATTGACTACTCTCATATGAAAGGCAGTCAGACGATCGTGAAAGCTTTTGATGGGACCAGAAGGGAAGTCTTGGGGGATATCGAGATGCCTTTACAAATTGGGTCATGCACTTTTAATGTGAAGTTTTAAGTGATGGATATCTCTCCATCCTACAGCTATCTATTGGGAAGGTCATGGATTCACATGGTAGGAGTTGTGCCCTTTACCTTGCACTAAAAGATTAAGTTTAATGTAAAAGATTAATTGGTAGTGGTAGTTAGGGAAGAAGACATGCTAGTGACCTAAACGTTGAATGCTTCGTATGTAGAGGCTATCGAAAAAGCTGTAGAATACTCCTATTGATCTTTTGAGCTAGTTAATTCTATAGGTGAAAGACTTAAAAATCAACTTTTTTCAAGGATAGTGATAAGCCAAGTCATCATAAGGGCTGGTATCCAGGATTAGGGCTAGGCAAAAACTTGCAGGGAATAAAAGAACCATCGACAGTGATAGACAATAGTGAAAGGTTAGGCCTAGGCTATGAGGTAGCAGAATGGGAGATCAAGAGAAGGCCAGCAAAAAAATGATAAGACTAATGGTTATCCTACACCTGTACGAGACTTTCAGACCTATAGGATTCATGTACCCAAATATAAGAAAAAACATGAAAAGAGCTTTTGCCTAGTTAACCATTAATGCTATTGAAGATGAAGTGGGGCTTAATCAATAGGAGTGGGTCTGCTTTTGTCCACCAGATTATGAGTTAAGCAATTGGAGTGCCATTGAAATACCTATGACTTTTGAAACTAATACAATATAATTGTAACATCCCAATAACTACTGCCCAAGGCATTGGGGTTGATTTTTTCTGTTTGGGCCATTTATCTTTTATTATTTTAATAAAAATTAAGAAGGATGCATTTTTATTCATTTCTTCTTGTGTCTTCATTACTGCCATTTTTTCAAACACATCTTGCCAACATATCTCATTTCATCCAATTTTCGGTCTTTAAATGAACATGAAGATAATCATGATAACAATCAAGATGTTAGTTTTAAAAATTCAATTAACACTGATGAACTTGACAATGAAGAGAATTCTGAGGAATATTATGCCTCCGAATCTAATGAGATTGACTGAACAAGAAAATAAGCCAATTGAGCCTCATCAAAAGATAGTTGACTTAATGAATCTAAGAGATGAAGAGAATAAGAAAGATGTCAGAATTGGCACTTCACTTTCATCAGGAGATAGACAACGTTTAGTAGATTTACTTTGAGAATACATAGATGTGTTTGCTTGGTCTTACCAGGATATGCCAAGACTGAGCACAGAGATAGTAGAGCACAGATTGCCCCTAAAGCCAGAATGTAAGCCAGTTCAATAGAAATTGAGATGAATGAAGCCTGAAATGCTACAAAGATCAAAGAAGAGGTAAAAAAATAATTTGATGTAGGTTTTCTACAAGTGACTAAGTATCCAGAATAGGTAGCCAATATAGTACCAGTTCTTGAGAAAGATAGAAAGGTATGAATGTGTGTAGACTATTGTGATTTGAATAAGGCTAGTCCAAAAGATAACTTTTCTTTAGTTCATATCGACACACTGGTAGATAACACGGCTAGGCATTCAATTTTCTCCTTTATGGATGGGTTCTCAGGGTATAATCAAATAAATATGGCTGTAGATAATATGGAAAAAACCACTTTCGTGACCATGTGAAGAACCTTTTGTTACAAAGTCATGCCTTTTTGGTTGAAGAATGCTAAGGTAACATATTAAAGGGCCATGGTAACACTCTTCCATAACATGATGCATAAAAAGATTGAGGTGTATATAGATGATCTGATTGTAAAATCTTATGAGAATGAAGATCATGTCACCAGCCTCAAAAAGTTATTTGAGAGATTAAGAAGGTTTCAGCTCAAGTTAAACCCAGCCAAGTGCACTTTTGGGGTAAAGTCAGGGAAGTTACTAGGCTTTGTGGTCAGTGAAAGGGGAATTGAAGTAGATCCAGACAAGATACGAGCCATTCAGAATTTATCACCTTCGAGAACACCAAAGGGAGTTCGAGGTTTTCTAAAAAGATTGAATTACATTTCTCGATTTATCTCTCAGCTTACCTATAAATGTGATCCTATATTTAAGCTTCTCCGTAAGAATAATCTTAAAAAATGGAATGAGGAATGTCAAGTGGCTTTTGATAAAATTAAGCAATACTTGTCAAACCCTCCAGTGTTGGTGCCACCTGTTTCAGGAAAACCTTTAATTCTATACTTGACAGTGTGTGAAAATTCAATGGGATGTGTGTAGGGGCAACAAGATGAGTCTAGCTGAAAGGAGAGAGCTATTTACTATCTGAGTAAAAAGTTCACAGAATATGAATCTAAGTATTCTTCATTGGAGAAAATATGTTGTGCATTAGCATGGACTGCCAAAAGACTTAGACAATATATGCTCTATCATACCACATGGCTCATAGCAAAACTAGATCCAATTAAATACATCTTCGAGAAGCTTTCTTTATCTGAAAGAATTGCTAGATGGCAAGTAATGCTCTTGGAATATATTATATATGTGAATCGAAAGGCAATAAAAATGGGTGCTATAGCAGAGTTTTTCACAGATCGTGTTACTGAAGAATATAAACCAATGAGGTTGAAATTCCCTAATGAAGATCTAATGACCATTTCCTAACTAGAAAAAGGGGAGCATGGAAAAAAGTGTTGGAGAATGTATTTTGATGGAGCTGCCAATGCCTTGGGACATGGAATTAGGATAATTTTGATCTCTCCAAAAGAATAATATTACCCTGTAATAGCAAGGTTAAATTTTAATTACACAAATAACATTGCGAAATATGATGCATGTGTCATGGGCTTGCAAGCTGCTATAGATAGAAGAGTGAAAGCATTAAAAGTGTTTGGAGACTCAGCTCTAGTTATATATCAGTTGAAAGAGGAATGGGAGACGGGAGATTCAAAACTCGTTCTATATCATAAGTTATTCTAGAGTTGGTAAAACAATTTGAAGATATCCAGTTTGACCATTTACCTCGAGAAGAGAATCTGATTATCGATGCATTGGCTACTCTGGCTGCAATGATTCGAATTAATGACAATACTGACATTCAACCCATCAGGCTAAATGTTAAAGATATGCTAGCTCATTGCTCCAATGTAAAAAAGGAGGAAGATGAGAAGCCCTGGTATTATGATATCTTACATATATTAAAGATCAGCAATACCCAGTTCAAGCAATAAAAAATGATAAAAGGGTCATCTGAAGATTGGCTATAAGCTTTTTCTTGGATGAGGATGTTCTATACAAAAGAAGTTGAGATAAAGTATTACTAAGATGTGTAAGTAAAGCTAAAGGGAGAAAAATCATTAAAGAGGTGCATGATGGAATATGTGGGGCACATACCAGTGGATATACGATGACAGAAAGATCATAAGAGTAGGATATTACTGGTTGACAATGAAGAGTGATTGCATTGACTATGCTCATAAATGCCATAAATGCCAGATATATGATGATAAGATCCATGCTCTACCATCTTCTTTATATGTTATGGCACCACTTTGGCCATTCTCAATGTGGGGCATGGATGTCATTGGTCCTATCACCCCAAAGGCTTCTAATGGGCATAGATTTATTTTTGTGATGATAGATTACTTCACAAAATGGGTGGAGGTAGCATCATATGCAAATGTAACACATTTTGTGATTTGTAAGTTCATAAAGAGAGAGATCATCTACAGATATGGACTTCTGGAGAAAATTATTTCAGATAATGCCAAGAATTTAAATAGTAAGATGATGCAAGAAATATGTGCTCAATACAAGATCAAGCATCATAACTCGGCACCATACCGTCTGAAAATAAATGGGGCAGTTGAGGCAGTCAACAAGAACATAAAAAGAATTCTTGAGAAGATGATTGAGACTTATAAAGATTGGCATGAGAAGTTACCATTTGCACTGCATACATATCGAACGTCAATGTGCACCTCTATTGGGACAACCTTATTTTCTTTGGTTTATGGGATGAAAGTTGTACTACCAGTGGAAGTGGAGATCCCATCCTTGAGGGTTCTAAAAGAAGTTGAGTTGAAAAAAGCTGAATGGATTCGAGAATGCTATGAATAGTTAAATTTCATAGAAAAAAAAAAGATTGACTACATTGTGCCATGGTCAGCTATATCAAAGAAGAATGATGAGGGGTCATGATAAAAAGATTCAACCCTGTTACTTTCGAAAAGAAGAGTTGGTCTTGAAAAGAATCCTTTCAATCCAGCACCATAATAAAAGAAAATGGATTTCGAATTGGGAAGGGCCGTATGTGGTGAAACGGGCTTTCTTAGGTGGAGCACTGATACTGACTGAGATGAATGGAAATGATTTATCCCATCCTATAAATTCTGATGCTGTGAAAAAATATTATGCTTGAAAAAAAAATGAAAAATGAAACAAAAAAAATGAAAAGAAAAAAAATGAAAAAAAGTGAATGAAAAAGGAGGACTTAAGGCAAAAACCTTAAAAGGGCGATTTCAATCATAAGGGGTTTATTTAAGTTGAAAACCTGGAAAGGCAGCTTATATAAGGAGAGTACAACATCAAATTTAAAAATCCATTAGCATAGACGCTAATAAATTCGGAGGAGCTCTAAGTTGTTAAGTACATCAGATGGTTGAGTTTTTAAGAAACCTTGAGATATGTTATCATGATTATCCGATTGTTAATTTTTGGGATTTGTCCCCCATACTTATCCTTGTAATTCTTCCTTGGCCAAAGTTTGCCAACATTTTGCTAATAAAAGACATTCTATTTCACTCTTCGTGTGCCTCTTCTGGTGACTATTTCTCAACCATTCTTATCTTTTTCTTCTTAATACCCTACAATGGAAGAAATGTGCAAATGCATTCTTACTTTTTGAGTTTGAAATAATGATTGATGAATGAATAATGGCATAAAAGACTTTCACATTACATTGAATAAGTGAAGAGTGATAAAGGCAGAATTGAGATGTTCAATTCCTAATAAGAACATTGAATTTGGAAAGAGATTTCTTACAAGAAGAATATGAGTGGAATGGATGATTGGGAGCTACACTGGCTCGATCTTAGAAGAGCAGCGTAATTTGGTCTTTGAAGAATAACAGGTGATGCCCAAGAAAAGAGCTTGAGAAACTTGAGAACCACAATTGAATAGGAATTAATTAGCCAATAGTTGCATAGCATGCATTGAATTTCACATGCATTGCATAGCATATACTACATTCAAGGAAATATAGTGCATAAATTCAAGAAGCAGGGGTATTCCAACATCCCACATAGAGAAGACAAATGTGAAGACATTTTTAAATTTGAGAAAAAGCTTGTCAGGTAAGTTTCTAATCCTTGAAATAGGATGTCTCTTGGAATCAAGGCTGATTTGTAAGACCTTTGCACATAATCTCCTGAAATTCCTTCGAACACGATTTTCAACTCCTTTGGACATGTTTGTCAAAGGGCAATCTATTTTTCAAAGTTATGATGCCTCTGATTAGAGGAGCAATTTACTTCCCAAAAGTTGTGATGCCTTTATTTAGAGGAACAATTTATTTTCAAAAGTTGTTGAGCCTCTGATTAGAGGAGCTTTGTTTATTTATTTTCAAAGTCGTTGAGCCTCTGATTAGAGAAACTTTGTTTATGTTTTCCAAAGTCGTTGAGCCTCTGCTTAGAAGAGTTTTGATCAAATTTTTAACACAAAAAAATGAAAAAAGAGGTCGAGTGAAGTCTTGAATGGGTGTCTACGTCTTTGCACAATTTCTGTCTCACAGAAAATGTGCAAAGAGGGGTAGCTGTAGACACCCAATTTGGTCCAAGCCTGGATTAATTGGGCTTGGTCCAAATGGGTAGGCCCATTTTATTTTTTATTTTGTATTTTATATATATTTCTTTTTTGTATCTTATGTATTTTTATTTATTTATTTATTATTCTTATTTATTAATATATATTTATTAATTTTTTTTATTTATTTGTTAGTATATATATGTATTTATTATTATTTATCTATTTATATATTATTATTTATCTATTATTATTATTTATCTATTAGTATTTTTATTTATCAAATTATTTTCTTTTAATTATCTATTAACACTTTTTATTTTTTGATTTGATTTTCTTTTTCTTTTTATTCGGCTGAGATTGTGATGGAATTTGGGAATTCTACCATAGATTTGGGATTCAATCAGAGTCCATATTGGATTCAAGGATTGAATCCTAATCCAAGGAAGAGTTGGGATTGATCAAAAACTCTTTTGATCAATCCCTATAAATAGATCCACGAATCAAAGGACCAGAGGATAGAAACACAGACGCACAGAGAAGAAACAAAAGCTAAAAAAGAGTTTTGGTGTGTTAGAACAGCTCTAGAAATCGGTGGGAATTTTTTTTAATTTCTGGTGATTTTTTTTTTGAAATTTTTGAAAAATTTCCAGATTTCGGTTGAATTTTTCTCGAACTTTGAATTTTTTGGTGACTTTTCCAGCCAAGTTCGAATTTTTTGATTAGCTACCAAGTTTTCGCGATCATTTCCAGAAACCGACCAACTTTTCAGTGAACTTTCAACAAAAAACCCAGATTTTGGTGACATTTTTCAGAATCCGACGAGATTCAACCAAAGTTCTTCGCTGGTTTAGAGAAAGGGAGGAGAAAAGGAAGGGGAGAGAAAGAGAAGGGAGGAGATATCTACTGAAAAAATAGAATGGATAGCCTTTTATACTCACTGAAAACGACGTCATTTTGGTGTTACTGTTTTCAGAGGATCCGCGCATTTTGAAATTGGACGACCCGATCCGAGCACTGACCCGAGTGTGACCCGAGTGTTATCCAACCCTTGGAGCTAAACCGAGCCGAGCCGCTAAGTCGAGCAGTTCCCAAGGTTTTTTTTTCATTATTTATTTATTATTTATTATTATTATTATTTATTGATTAGATTAGAATTGTTTAACACTTTTTATTTTATTTTTTTAAATAAAATTAAAAAAAAACTATTTTTAAGGAAAAGTTGAAAGTATCAATTTTCCTTGAAAATAAGTTTTTCAAAAAATATATTTTTGAGAAAAAGTTGAAAGTATCAATTTTCCTTGAAAATATGCTTTCTAAAAAATAATTTTGAGGAAAAGTTGAAAGTATCAATTTTTCAATTTTCCTTGAAAATAAGCTTTCTAAAAAAATATTTTTGAGGAAAAGTTGAAAGTATCAATTTTCCTTGAAAATAAGCTTTCTAAAAAAATATTTTTGGCAAAAAGTTAAAAGTATCAATTTTCCTTAAAAATAAGTTTTTAAAAATGAATTTTTGAGGAAAAGTTGAAAGTATCAATTTTCTCTGTACAAAAGCAATCATTTTTTTTCTTTTTATTTTCTTGAATTTTCTTTAATGTTGAATAATCTGAAGATGGAGCCTCTGCAAGTGAGACAGTAGTTTTCTTGCATACTCTTGAGGTGAGGAGATTTTCTCAATTTTCTGCTAAAAGTATTAGAGTCAATTGAGAATAATTTTCAATAGTTAATTACTTAGTAAATTTATGAGGCTTATTGGATAACACAAAATTAAGCTGGTACTATCTTTTGATGGGCGTTATGAGGGTGCTATAACCTTTCTCACACGTAACTGAACTTCCGAACCTTGTTCTGATTAGTAGACCTGAACCTATTCTTTTAGGGACCTTTAAGCTTAGGTGTTCCTTAAAATGATAGATTCCTTAGGTGGTCAATCGCACCTAGATAAAAAGGATTGGTGGCAACTCCTTAAGTCAATGTCTAGTGATAGATCCTCAGATCTAGACGTTATGACAAAGAGTATTATTATGCGTGGAAAAGGGTTATAGAGCTCCCACGGTGCCCATCCAAAGAATGGTACCGGTTTGATTTCAAATTATCTAAGCTTTAAAAATGTTTATATTTTGCCAAAATATTTAGTATTGAAATTAGTCCTAAAATTGTCCCTAATAGTTTGGTAGCAATTTAAGATAATTCTCTCACCTTAAGAGTATTCATGGAGATTAATATCCCACTTTGAAGAGGCTTCGTCGTTAGATTTATTAGTATATTTTATTCAAAAAAATTAGTAAAGTCCTCCAATAGCTTGGTAAGATTTATTTTGAAATAGATCGCCCAATACTTTAGTTAGATTTTATTTAAAAATATTTTATTCTTTTAAAAAAGTTCATTAAATCTTTTAATATTTTGTTAAGACTTAATTTAGGAAGCAATCCTTTAATAATTTAGTAGGATAAAAATTATTTTCTATTTTTTGAAATTTATTCAATAAATTTCCCAATAGTTTGATGGATTTCATAAAATTTAAATTCATTAAAATTTTCTAATAATTTGGTAGGATTCATGAATTTTTTTGAAAAGATTTTTTTATTTTTTATTTTTTTAGAAAATAATTTTTATACAATATTTAGTAAATAATAAATTGTTCAATAAAAATAACAGAAGTTTAAAGATCACAATATTCCAAGTTTCGTAAAAAAAAAAAAATCACAAAGATTCAAAATTTGCAAAGATTTTTATATTCACAATTGTCATAACATATAGATTTGTGGACCTACCGCTAGACATGGATTAAAGGAGTTATCACCAATCTTTTTTGTTTATGTGTGATTAGCCACTTAATCAAATTTATCCCATTGAAAGAGTAGTCCCAAGATTGACTTAGATATCTTTAAATAGTATATTTTGAACTATGAAACCAGATTTTAGATGGTATATTTTTTAATTAACCTCGTTCTCTTCCTTCCATCCTTCAGCTTTTCAGTCCTTCAACAATGGCTACAATAGATCATCAAAATAAGCTTTCCCCATTCGATCAAAATCCAACACCCCAAGAGCTTGGCATTAGTTTTGTTTGCAAATCATTTCAAACATACTACCCTACTGATTTTGCAAGAAGGGTAAAAATAGTTTTGCATGTATCTCAACTTCCAACCCTATCAAAACAACATCTTACATAAAACTATAGCTTTTCCTTTCGTATAAACAACATTAGTTGTCTGATAAAATTTTATGTGTACATATGTAACAGGTGTTTGCAGAGATCATAGCAACCTACTTGCTAGTGTTTGTGACTTGTGGATCAGCCGCCATTAGTGCCATTAATGAAAACAAAATCTCAAGGCTTGGAGCTTCAATTGCTGGTGGGCTTATTGTAGCTGCAATGATCTGTGCAGTTGGCCTTGTCTCTGGTGCACACATGAACCCAACTCTTACTCAAGCATTTGCAGCTGTCAGACATTTTTCCATGGAAATTGGTACATTATTTTCTTTTTAGTTCCTAAAATCACCATGTTTTTGTTAGGCTTGGTGATTTGTGTATTCGTATTATGTAAAAATATTAAAATTCATTTATTCGTATCCTATTTTATATAAAAATTATGTTTCATAATTTGTGTCAACACAAAAATATAAAATATAATTTTTTTTGTTTTGTTAAATCAATATATAGTTATTACTACAATTTTAAGTCATGTTACCTTTGTGTTCTATTTTTCTATCGTATTAGTGTTGTATTACTGTATCGTATTTTAAATAGCCGGTCTAATTTTTGCTTAGGAAACAATGAAAATAAATAATATTAGGCAAAAAAAAATAGCAAAGTCTAATCCAATGATCTTGATCTTCCATTTTTTTTCTATTATTTTCTTTGGTGATGATTTCTTATTCTTTTGACAAAGATTCACTATCAAAAATTGACTATTGCTAACAAAATTTTTTGTCAATAATAATATGTTTTCCATTGATAATAACATTACTAATAGAATTTACTGACAAAAATTTTATAAACAAAAAATTTTATAAATAATAGATAAGTCGATAATATATTTTTAAGTTTCACCTAAAACAAATTGGATTGACATGATGACATGGCAAATAAATAAGTGGGGTCAAGCCCAGGTTACATTTTTTGGATTATTGGAACCATTTTAACTTTGACATTGAAAAAAAATTTTGTGTTCAAAAATTTATTTTAATTTAAACACAATATTAAACAAAAAATAATAATTTTTTAGTTTAAAAGTTTAATTTTCCAACTCAAATAAAAAAACTCTTAAAAAAATAATTTTATAGTAAAAAAAATACATTTAAGATAAAAACATTATTTTATTACCTTTAAAATTTTAAAATTTTGTTATTTTGTATATATTTTAAATATTTTAATTACTAATATCACTTTTTTATAATATTATCAAACATTTAAAATTTCTAATCACACTTTTTTTATCATATTTTATAAATATATTTTTTAATTCAAATCTTTTCACTGCAGCAGCAATGCTTAATTATCCATTAATAGTTTTGAACTCAAATAAAAGCTTCACTTAACCACAATTATTACATATAAATGAATAATGGAATAATTCATGGCCAAATAAACTATATTCAATATTTGTTTGTTATGCACTAAAAATTAAATACTCAACTAACTACATGATTGAATATATAAATCCATATTGAAAATATATAGAATTATTTGATTTTATATTTATATGCTCATTTCAAAAATATTAAAAGACTCTGGTCGGCAGTCCATACTTATCTTTTGAATAGCATAATTATATGTTAAATTAAAAAATAATGCAAATCGTAATGGTGAGTACTTCCTTTCTCAAACAAAATGCACTAAAAACAATGAAAAATAGAATAAAATGAAAGAAAATTGGATGAATAATAATATGTTATGAATGCATGTTCTTTCATCACTTTCAACCTCTATTTTTCTTTATTAAACAGTATTGTAAAATGCAACATGCATGAAGGTCAAGATTTTTCATGAGTTAAATAATTGCGAAGACAGTAACAATTATGGTTAATTATATTCAAATTGCCATAATTTTTAAGAACAAATAAATAAAAAACCAAACATTGTGGGGTTTTAATTTCTTGCAGGTCCCATTCTATGCTGCAGCTCAACTAATAGGAGCAATCTCTGCATCATTCACACTTCGTGTATTATTGCAGCCAATAAAACATGTTGGCACCATATCACCTTCGGGATCAAATTTTCAAGCTTTATTCATGGAAATAGTTGTCACATTTTCAATGATGTTTATTGCATCAGCTGTGACAATCTCAAAGGATTATCGAGACTTTAATTCATGACTTTTTATCATCAAGACAAATGAATTAATCAATTGATTCAATCAGTTATTGATACACACATATATTTGATGTCACAACACACTTATATTTTACTTAATGGTGCATGGCATTTTCTTCTCAAAGTTTTGTCCTTTTTGAGGTATAATTGGATCTTTCCAGTTTTTATATGTTTCCATATTGACAAGTAGGAGAGCTAGCAGGCATAGCTGTTGGTTCTGCTGTTTGCATAACTTCGATCTTGGCTGGGTAAGCAACTTTAGAAATCTTCATTTATGAGTCAACTCTTCCAATTCCTTTTTCTTAGTTGCCATTATATGCCCAATTAACCTTATATTAACGGACAGATTCATTTGTCCGAATTGTTTCTTGAAGATTCTCTTGATATTCATTCTTCAAGAAAAACCAGCATCTAGGCCACAACATACGTACATAAGGACGCATGCAAAAAAAAAAAATGTAATGCTAATTACAAGTTGTCTAAGCATATATATATATATATATATATATATATATATTTCAGACCCATATCAGGTGGATCAATGAACCCAAGAAGGACCATAGGACCAGCACTTGCTAGTGCTCAATACAAGGGAATTTGGGTGTATGTGGTTGGACCAGTGATAGGAACCTTGACGGGGCATGGTCTTACAATCTGATCCGAATGACAGACAAACCGTTGCATAAAATCTCTACGCGTTCATTTTCATTCAAACTTCATCGAATGAGAAGCCAAGATGGAGAGGTTCCAAACGAAGAACCTGCCAATGATCTTTATTTGAATTATCGATCTATTGTTCAATATCAAGGGCAAGGCAATCCTCTCGCCCTTTTTTTTCTCTACCCTGAAAACAAGATTATGAACAAATCTTGAAAAAAATGTTCTTGTATTATAACTGTAAAACATATATAGTTGTATGTAATAGTATATAGAAGTAGGATTGAAAAATAAAATTATGCCGAAGAATGAAGTATAGCTCGCTACAGCTACTGCAACATGAAGCCAAATTCCCTGTATGCCAAAATGCACTTTGGAAAAAATAAAGAAAGTAATCCATCATTGGATATGCCAAAAGTTCAACATTTAAAAAAAAAAAAGATAGAAAGAAAGCATAAACAAAGAATCAACAAATCAAAATCTGTTTTCAGAACGACAAACAAAAAGAGAAACAGAGAAAGATTATAGCTCCCATTAATTAAAAAAGCAAGTGTGGAATGGAGAAATAAATGTGTGCTTGAGGAAAATTATAGCTGGTCGAATCATTCTTCTACCATTATAGTGGCTAGTACGAGAGATTATTTGCATTTTAGGGAGACTAGACGGTTTACTTCTATCAGGCAAGTTCGGCTTATTGCTTGGCAACCTCCTCCTGCGGAGTTTATGAAGGTGAATGCTGATGACTCAACTTTATTTAATCCTGGGGAACTTGGTATAGGAGGCATTGCTCGGGACTGTGAGGGGTATTGGAAATATGGTTTAGGTTTTAAAATTGGTTGGGCACGAGGCATTTGGAGGTTGCTATTAGAATTGAATTCTCTCTTGGCAGTGAAGAAAGTTACAGGCCCTTGATAAGGATCCATTACACCATGTTATTTACCAATGTCACCAATTCATGCACACGGACTGGGATTGCAGGATTAAACACATTTACAAGTAGGGCTGGAGCTGAACATGCACGAATAAACATATATTCGTGGTTTGTTTGTTTATTTTTAGAGGTATTCGTATTTAGTTCATGTTTGTTAAGAAAATTGTTTTGTTCGTTCATGTTTGTTCATTTAAATATTATGTTGTTCACGTTCAGTTCATGTTCATTCAATTAACTTAAATGAACATGTTTGCGAGTATTAAAGAAACATGTTCACAAACATACATAAATGAACATATTTATGAATAATAAACAAATCATAACTAAACAAATTTAAACAAATAAACCTTAAACAAACATAAATTAATCCAAACAAATATAAATGAACCTTAAAATAAGATTATGTTAAAGGAAAAAAATATAATTTTATTAGTATTATTTTATATGAACAAAAAATGAATAATAAACGAATAAATTTTAAACGAACTTTAAGTGAATGAATTTTAATTGAACTTTAAACGAGTTAATTCACGAATATAAATGAACCAAACAAACTTTTGTTCGTGTTCAATTCGTTTAATAAACGAATATAAAAATATTGTTCAAAATTGTTTATTAAACTTAATAAATAAATATAAATGAACAAAAATCGAATATATTTATAAACAGTTCCTCAAAAATTCCGTTATCCCTATTTACAGGGAATCAAATTTCAGTACTGATTTCATAGCAAGTCGGGCTTTCAGTGGAGTTGCGGAGCATACATATGGAGATGCTCATAGTTCAAACATAGTATAATATATATTTTTAGGTTAGTATAACAAAATGATTATGGCAACGAACCAAACTTCAACCAGGATGATGCATATACGAATCATGCAGCTTTCTCACACACCACAAAACTGCCAGGGTTGATAGTAATGCTCTTAGTGCAATTATCAGTTTTGTAGATCCCAACAAGTCTATCAGCTAACTCAAACATGTTATTCGTGAGGCTGCAGTTTGAACAAGACAGAAAAAATGGACCGAGAAAGGATCCAAAGAGTCCACCAGTAAAAGTTCTGCATCCCCTCCAATCGTGATCATCTGTTCAGTTAAGTCAGTTAGCTAGAACAATTACTTTATGAAAGCTGGTAACAAAAGAAAGGGAGGGAAGGGAAGTAATCTATCACCAGCAAATATAAAGAAAAGGGGGAAATCATAAATAATCTATGTACTTGCAAATTAATGAGGTTACCACAAGTCCAAAAGAGAAACTAAAATAAAAATGATATCTAAATGGAAAACCACCATTGAAGGACCGCCATAAACCTAGAAAGAGTATTCTTGCTTTCGGCCTCTCACTAGTCCAAATCCACCAACCCCCAACCTGGTTACCCCAACGAGAAATAGTACTAATAAACAACGAATTAAGGGCCTTAGTTTCGTCAAATAGCAGTTCAATGCATGGTCTCAAGACAGACATGATACATTTCCTTTAACTTCAATGATATTGCATTGAACCCTGCCATGAACTCATCCAACCTAAATAACATATTTATAACAATTCAGTTTACTGAGATTTGATGACTTAAGGTGAAAGGATAACTTTGAAGTCACGACAGGCAAAAATGACATGAGAGGATATCCATGCCTTTTCTTTCTCCACTCATCATACTACTTTATATCATCATGCTGCCGAGTAACTGTGTTAAGATCCTCAACTCGCTCATTATATAGTGATACTTTTCTTCGATATCTATAACATCAAGTACTTGAGTGGACATTCATACAGGAAAATAGATCACATTTTGGAAACATGAAAAATAACAAAAGCAAAATTCATACTCTGAGATTGAATCAAGGTTTGGATTCATCTCTTTCAGCAGTATTTCCAGCAAAGTCGCCATTTCAAAGGCCCATTTCAGGTCACAGGCCTCAGTCAGAGTCTCATCTGCCAAGGTTGCTTGAAGCTTTTCAACGATTGAGATGATCATTTTCATGGATTAAAGATTTGATTAAGACATATACGGTTAAATAAAAAGAAAAAGTTGATAATACGACACGGTTAACTAATTGTTTTGCATCGGGAAAAAAAATCTAATTGACGAGATGACAAAAAAATAAATAAGTACAATCCTTGCCCACAATTCCAGTAGTCACATCATGGATAAAATTTTTTAGATAAAATTTGTAAAATTTTTTTTTAAAGAGTGATTTAATAAAATTTTAATAAAAATTTTAAATGGATAAATTAATAAAATTCAATGTGATAATCTATAATATGTAAAGAAATTATTTAAAATATTGTTTATAATTCAAATTTGATTGATACTTATTCAATAATAAAAATTCTATCTATTTTTACTGAAAATTTTTCTCTAAAAAAAATAAGAATTTATTAAATTTATTTAAAATTTTACATATTTAATATATATAATAATATCTTTCAATATATCTATTTTTATTTTTGATTCTAATTTTTATTTAATCATTTTTAATAAAAAATTTCAAGAGCTTTATCTAAAAAACTTTATCTAAATCTTTCCCTCATTTTCAATGTTGCATATGGTCCAATCTCAGGATAATAACTTCATTAATAAAACATTCTAGATTTCCCTAAATTTTATGACAATATTTACCATAAATAATCTGAATCTGAAACTTCGTGCTAGCAATCTAATGCTAGGCCCAATATTTATTGTTAGCCCTAAATTCAATCAATAGATTGATAAGTATCAAAAGGCTTTCTCTAGAGCCTTATTGAAAACTTATATTTATATATTTTCTTTTTCTTTTCTTTCTTCTTTGTATCTTTCCTTTTGAATTTTATTTTTCATTATAATAATACAATAAAAAGTCAATAGTCCTATGATTTATTTGTAGAATGTTAGACACTTAATTTAAGTGACAATAATAATAATGATGGAATTGATCATGGTTTTGAGCATGCTCTTTCCATGACTTCTCTTAACTAAGACAAGAAATCTAATGCTTAAAGTAGGAATCAATTTGATTGCACTTTATATATATATATTGAAGGAATTAGGTAATATTTAAAACGTATTCTGTTTTCCTTTCTTTTCAACTCATTTTATATATGTAGACATCTAATTTTATCTGAATCGATTCAACTTTTGTTGATTTTTACGTTTGATTTAAATAATTTAATTTTGAATAATTTAAGTGCGGTAATTGAATTAATGTGTTTTGGGCTTACCTCATATTAATTGTTTTTAAACCATTTCATATGAATTAAAATCTAGTTCAATTTAAAGTTTAAATTCTATAGTCCAATTCAGTTTAGTCTCGAATCAAAATTTAATCACTTTGACTTGAAGGCCCAATAAGAGCCCAAATCGATTTTTCTAGACTTAAGCTCCAATTTTAGGCCAAGATTAATTTTTAAATCTCAATTTCATTTTTATTTATTTAGAATTAATTAAATTAATTAAAAAGTGATAAAATAAAAAAATGAATGAAATGCAAAAAAACAAGACCACAAAAATGCTCTAAAAGATAGGGTCTGTACTTCACCAACCCCAACATCCTGCTCCACTACCTTGCACTTTGCCACATTGTGCCACTTGGCACCACCCTGCAAGTTTTATTCAGTATGGAAATGTATAGATTAAAAAGACTAAGGGGAGGTTCCAGGACCCGAAAGAGGACCTTTAGAGCACCAATACCCAAAAACAATAGCAAAAGAAAAAGAAAAAAAGGCCTTGCCCAAGTGCAAGTCCCAATCGTTTATTGCGAGACCTAAACTCGATCACCCTCACAGCCCCAATGTCACGGTTTGTGTATTCCTCATTCTGAAACCACGCATCCATGCAACACCAAGACTACTAGTAGTCAAGGTCAGCCTTCCCTCGAGTCCATTTTTTCTTGGACAACTTAATTTCGATCCTTCAAGCCGCTTACTCAGGAGTTTTTTCTGGCTTTGACCCCGTGGGGTTGCTCATTCTGAACTTTATAGGGAGGAACCCAACTCCCATCACTCTTCAACCCACGATTCTCATAGTGGCCATGAGCACCCATCTCTCCCCGCAAGACTTAAGGTCTCGAGCACTGACCCTCGAATACTAGTAAAGGTGCACAGCCCCGGTTCTCATGATATTATTGCTTCTTGTCATGGTGAGAACCCAACACCATGCCCGTCCGTATCGGACGCAAACTCTCGTATCAAGTTTACGCAAGCGCAACACTTATACTGGTCAACAGCCAACTCGGAGCCTTTAGGCTCATCTCATCCCACGAGACTCAGTTCTTAGGGCTTAGGCCCTTAGCTTCTATGTAGACTGCCTGCACGCATGATTGACACCCAACACCATGCTAGTCCCATAAGGGGGACTTGGGTGGGCTGCCCCCAACTGCAGCACACCTTTATCGATTGGCTAACTCAGGGCCCCATAACCTTCATCTTGGTCACCATTATTCCTTGATTCTACTCGTTGCTCCACCAACTCACTCGAAGGTGCTCGCACTTGGCTTCGACCTACAGTACCTGACTGGCTAGTTGGTCCCAGGGCACCGACGCACTGCTTCACACTTACCTGCGTATCTTGAGATCCAGGGCTCTCACTGCCCGCACAACGTATTAGTAACATGTTCCAATGCTCCAAATGCATGCTCGCATTTCTTGAAACCACTTTTCTGCCAACTTGGTCTTGATGGTTGCTCAGCTCAAGGTCAATCATGACAAGATCAAGACACACCAAGACCTGACCATGACACCCAACCTTTTACTCACCCTCGTTGGCCCCAACACCAGCACCAGGACAGTCCTTCCATTCAACCAAAATCTAGCAAGTCTGCCAAGGCCAACACTAGCCCCTCTATTCATCGATTGAAACCCATAGCCCCTGACCCATCAGTCTAAGCACTAGCACAGTCCCTCCATTCAATTGGAACCCAACAACTCCAAACCATCAGCCAGCCCTTAATTTTGCCAAAGCCAACACCAACCCCTCCCATCCTCAATTAGAACCCACAGCTTTTAACCCATCAGTCTAAGCACCATACAAGTCCTAGCCCCAATGCCTGCATGTATCCAGTCCCATCCTTACTCACAGTTCATTTGGTACCACCTTCACCAACTCAAACACACTAGTGCCTATCCTAGCACTAGCACCCACTTCCACCAATCACCAACCTTTCACCGGACCACCCACTTAAATAACAAGTAGCGCCACCTATCAACCTTTAACCAAAACTTGATAGCCTTCATTTTCATCATCAACCACCTGTTCCACCAGATTCAACCAAACCCTGCCCCTTGTCAAACTCCTGAAACACCAAAAAAACAAAAACAAACCCCAGCCGGCCATAACCAAAAATTAAAAAATAAAAATAATAAAATCATAGTCCTCATTGTAAGAAGGAACCATAGCATCAGACGATCCTATTCAATAAAAAAATAGTCAGATTCAAAAAAAAAAAAGATTGCTTGCTTTGGTTGTGGAAAGGAGAAAGGAAAATGAGAAAAAAAAAAGGGAAAGAGAAAAAAATAAAAGAAGCTTAGGTTCATGACAGAGATAGCCAGAAAACCACCAACGCTAGCAACATAGACTCACGATAGTTCACGATGGCTTTTTTTTTTTACGATCAGAACTAGTGATAACGAAGATTAAAAGGAAAGGAATAACAAATTAAAACTATAAGAAGATCCAACGACAAAATAATGAGATTTAAATGTTTGATGTTTTGGGCTAAATCTTCAGATCTAGGCCATTATAAGGCAATTTGCAAAAAACAGAGCCTAGATCTGAGAATAAGACAAAAAGGGGAAGCTCATGGTGAAGTTTCGGAGCCAACCGACATCAGTGAATGGTGGCCAACGATGGAGTGGGTAGCGACGTAATGGTTAAAGCTGGGAATTGGGTTTGGTTTTCCTAAAGGAGAAAAGATAATTCTTTTTTAAATGAAAGAGGAGAAATGAATTAAAAAAAAAAACTTACGATTTTGTAGTTTACCAAAAAAAAAAACTAGCAGGTCAACCCAACCCTTGAATCAAATTCATCCAACTTGTGCCCACCAACTTGGTTGCTACAAACTTGACCTTTTTCTACAAA
Source organism: Durio zibethinus (assembly GCF_002303985.1). Next base: position 22,193,670 of record NW_019168470.1, read on the forward strand.
CCCAACCCAACCCACTCACTTGGAAAAAACCCAACCCGGTCTGCTTCCCTCTTAACCCATAAAAAATTTAGCCCAAGTTCCAGTCCAACTATTAGGATCATGTCATTTTGACTAAGATCATGTCCCAACTTATGGTAAATTTTACTTTAGTTTTATTTATTTATTTATTTATTTTTATATATTTTGGTATTAAATATACGAAATTGTTTGTGATAATTAAGGTTGTAATTTAAAAAAAAAAGGGTTTTTCACACATGATTTACAATAATTTAGAATAATTTTTTAAAGAAAAGAGAAAGGACTTAAAAAAAGAAAAAAGAAAAAGAAAATTTAAAATTGAAAGTAAATGTAAATTTTTTATGATGGGAGTACTGGTAATTCAAGTAGTGATTCCTAATAATTTCCTAGGTGGGAAAAGGCTTTTAAAATTATAAAGTACTGGAATATTTAGAAGCTATTTTTAATACAAAAATTTTTATTTTTTTAATTTGAATAATTTTTTTAAAAGAAATAAAAATAAAAAATATCTATAAACTTATACATTTTTAGGAAACAAATTTATTTGTGGATAATTGAATCATGGCATAACTTTTAGGGTAAAATAATTATTAAAAAATGATAATGATGAATTTTCGATGATAAGATTATAAGATATTTTAAGTATCGATGCCTAATAAATTTTTAGGTAAGAAAAATTTTTTAAATGCTATCAGCATATTAGAGTATTTATAAAAAAAAAATTTAATACTATACATATTTTATTTTTTAAAAATAATATAAGAAAGAGATTAATAAGTAATTTTAAAAAAAGAAAAATAAAATATGTGTATTAACATTTCATTACTTGCCTTTACATGTATGTCGTTTTTTTTTTAATAATAAAAGTAACCTCCGAGAATCAAATTTTAAAGAAGTCTGAATAGTAATTCTTTATAAATCTTTAGGCAAAAAAATTTATCTAAAATGTCGCAATGTATTGGAGCATGTAGAATAATTTTCGATAATGATTTCTCATTTTTTAAATAAATAGAATAAGAAATGTTTTTTTTAAAGTAAATCATAGGTATCATATTTTATTACATCCATTATATATATAAATATTGAAGATAAGAATGAACCACCGGGGATGAGATTTTTGAGAAGTTCGAGTAGTGATTCTTAAAATATCCTTAAGTAAGAAAGTTCCTTTTAATATTACCAAAGTGTTAGAATATTTTAGAGAATTTTTCAATAAACAAGGTTCTTATTTATTTTTTCAACCAAGATAAAAAATAAAAATAAAAATATGTTTTGTACAACAATAAAGAAAATTAATTTTAAATACCAAAATTAAGACCTGTTTTGTCAAAAGTTAAAGGATAACATATAACTAATTGACAACATTTTAAATAGGGGCTATGGGGATGCTAATCTTTCCTCACGCATAACCGACTCCCAAACTCAAACTATTTTCGTAAACAAAAAAAATTATCTTTTTAATAAGTTTTAATTTATTTTAAAATTTATTAAAAAGATAAATTTTAATAGGTGGCCAAACACACCTAGCCAAAAAAGATTGGCAGTAATCATCTTTTTGTTTTCAAATTCATCAGCAGCCTTCCAAAATTGTTATGACAGCTTGGTGACTTCATTGAAGATGTCATTTTTTAGAGAGTTAGGCCAAAAATTAATTATATGTTATCCTTAATTTTAATTTAATGGTCTAAATAGTTATTTAACCTTAATTTCCTCCATCTTGATTTTATTAAAACAACAATAATAATAAAAAAAAATTTGCATCTCATTTTTAATCACATCATTTATTTATCTACTCATTTTTTTTATGTTTCGTATGTATTACTATTGTTATTATAAGCCACCTAGAATAAAGATTATAATATTTTGTTCACTCATTCACACACGACACATTCATATCATGTATGAGCTTTATACGCAGGCTCAACTCTTTGAGTAAGGAGTGAAGTGCCTAAGTTCTCGTGAGGTGATAACCTCCACAATAGCAAACGAAATACTCCCACTCAAATTGAATCATTTTCGTTTGTAGCCTATAATGGGTAAGGATTAGAATGCCTTACTAATCCCAAATGGACGCCAATGAGGAAATTTAAGAGCCTTTTAGACATACTTAAATCCAAACCAAGCATACAATAAATCATACGGGCCAACCTTAGGTAGAACTATGCTAACCATTTTGAAGAAATTACCCAGATTATGGCACAAGAGGAACATCCCAATACAATCTTTATTTAAGTGTAGAATAATGCAAATAAAACTAAAATTTTGAAAAAAAAGGAAAGAAAAAGAGAAGAAATAAAAGAAGAACATTCTTTTAATAAATTTTATTTTTGACATATAGTTAGATTTGTTTAGTCCTTGTCCAAATTTTACATTTTGGAAAAATGTTTTAAAAAAAAGACTTTTTTTTTGTATTTTTCAACAAAGAAACAAACACAAATGAAATTAAAAAAAAAAGGTATTTTATTAACCGAATAAAAAGTAAAAGCATAAAAAAAAGGGAAAATTTTCTTGAGTATTGGTAATCTTATGTGCTTGTTTTTCCATAGAAAATGTTTTCTTGAATTATTATTTCCTTTTTTTAAAAAAAAAGTAAAAAAGCAAAAAAAAAAAAAACAAACACTTAAAAAAAAAAAAAAAGAAGCAAACATATTAATTTATTTGTTAGACAAATTAAAAGCAAAAGCATGAAGAAAATAGAGATTTTATCCCTTTTGTTCAAACCAAAATTTTCTTTTGAATTTATAATTAAGTTGTTATTATTCTTTTTTTTTATGTTCTTAGATTTTTAAAAAAATAAAAAAAAAAGTTTCAAAACTAGTCAAGTTGTCTAGTGGGCCTTACAAAAAATAATATGGTAAAAAGTGCAAAAAAAAACTAAAAAAAGGCAATAAAAAAGGATGAAAGAAAAGAAGAAAAACTTTAATTTACTCTTTTGCATTGCACTTAAAAGTCTTCCTTTACTAATGTTTTAGTTTTTAGTGTTCTTGGTTTTGTTGCATGCAACATTTTTTTTTTTTACATAAAGCATTATAGACATTCATTTAAGATAATCTATCAGTGAGATTTTTATGGAACTTTGAGAATTGTGAATAGGATCTTCTGTTAGTGAGTTATTTTGAAAAGTCAAGAAATGGTTTAAAAATAAGCAATAGATAGAAGAAGGAAAGAAAATGATGAAAATAAGAAAAAAAGGAAAAAGAGACAAGTAAAAAGACACATCCAATAAATCTTCTTTCAGGCATACTGTTTGATTGGTTAGTGTTTATTCAAGATTCGCATTTGTAGAAATTGGCAAAAAAGAGAGTTGTGATTTTGAATTTTATCCTTTGTAGTTCATTTAATCCTTTTTATGGTTATTTCATCATGTTTTGCATTTGAAAATAAAAAAGTAGTATATGTGTTTCATCTCATACCCAAATGTTGGTGTTAATTTCATTAGATATGCATTCTACATGCATTGTATCCCATGCATAAAATATGTTAATGCATCTCATATATGTATGTTTCATCAATCATATACATGCCTCTTGTTATTCATGTAGTATGTCATTGTATTTCATATATGAAGATTTATGAATGATATGATTCTATAAAATATGCATTGTACAAATAGCATTTCATGCAAGCACATCATCTCTCATAAAATAACACATTGCATTCCATGCATATACATTCACATGAATTCTATTATGCATATAGTGCATTTTCTATAAATGTGTTTCGTCTCTCATATACTAGCTCATTACATTATGCGCATTTGCTCATAAAATGATACGATTCCCACTGTACTCACATTATAGATACATTTTATCTCATATAAATACGTTATATTGCTTAGTGAACATATGTGGAAAAAATATAATTATCATCAAACTTTAATGGTGGATGCATTGCATCTCAATAAGGTATGCCTCATCTTTATTATAGATACATTCAAAAGTTTATCATGGAAACATCATGACCTTCATGTATTCTCATAACATCTCTTCATTCAATGAATAAAGAGCACTCCCTATGGGTTAAAAAAAATAAAGTGTCCTAAAGTTCTTGCAAGAAAAAATCATGATGAACGAAAGTTTGATAAGGCCTAGTTTTTTTCAAATTACTCTTTTTTTCATCTAAGCTTGGCAAGAGCATCAAAAAGTTGAATATAGGAGAGGATTGAGCATATCAAAGTGAATAAGCCTAAGATGAAAGATAATATTGTGACATGAAAAACATGGTTGATGACAACAAACAATCTTTGGCCTTCCTAGCTTTGTACAAATTCTTGAAAGTAGATTGTTGTTTTTTAAAAAAGAATGGCTTTTAATTTTTTATTTTCATAAATGATAACATATTGATTAATTTGATTTGATTTATAAATATTGCTTTTTTTCTATATTTTTCTAACTCTAGTTCGATATAAATTTAAAAAAAAAATTGATTCGCAATTGTTTGAGAATAAAGTCTCATATAAGTGGTTTTCAAGATCATCAAAAAAATTTTAGAAAAAATAAGCCTTTTTAAAGGGAAATATACATTTTTTTAATGACGAAAATCTTGAAATAATTAGTGATTACTATTAAAAAAAATAAACTCATCCAAAACCATCACATTTTTCCTTGATCGCTTATATGTTTCAATCCTCTTGAATAATTTCACTTACTAGTCATAATCCTTTAAAGAACATGAATTTTAAATTGAGAACTTTATCTTCATTTGATATATTGTGGTAATAATATTTTCTTGGGTAATAATAAAAAGAAGTTAATTTTAAAAGTTCATTTTGAACTTCAAAAATTAGGTCAAATACTCTTTCAAATTTTTAATTGGTAATTTAATGTGTGTCAAAATTTTACCAATGTGATTGAACCATCCAAATTCTTTCAATGACCATAGACACGAAAAATATCTAAACCTTCTTTCTCAAGTAGCCCTTGTCACGTTTTAAGGTACATTGAATAAAAGAAGCAAAATTTCTTCTTACCTAAGATACTTTGTTTTATGCCTTAATACCTTTTCCTTTCATTTTTCCAAAAAAATGCCAAATAATTTGCAACCAAAAGGAATTTTTTTGAACTGTGTGATCAAATTTAGAACATCCCATACAACCTGATTTTCACCGTCATAGGAATCTTGAGTGGAAAACAAGATGGGGCATCAATTATGCTAAAACAATTTATTATTATAGCACAAAAATAAAAATAAAAACAAAAAAAAAGCTTTTATCTCATTTTCCTTCTTTAATAATTTACTTTTCTAACTAAGTGATCATGTTTGAAATGATGAATAATCATCTTTCTCTATCCTTCCCATAAGGAAAAAATTATCCCCTTGCTCCCTATTTAAGCCTATTAAATTTCTCATTCCAAAATGAACCCCGACCAAGATCATCTTTTACATTGAGGGGCAAAATAAGGACTCCAAGGTAAAATGTGAATAAGATTTTAGTTAGAATCCTAAGTAAAAAGGAAAAAAAAAATGAAATTCAAGAAAGTAGAATGCTAAAGATGAAGTCAAATATTTCCAAAAAAAGAAACACAAAGAAAGAAAGACATGTACCTTAAAAATGAAAGTCCAGGTCAAAAAGTCAATAAAGCTTCCGTTAGAATCCTAAGTAAAAAAAAAAAAAAAAGAGATAGAATTCAAGAAAGTAGAATACTAAAGTTGAAATCAAAGAAAGAAAGACATACATCTCAGATATGAGAGTCTGGGGCAAAATGCGAATAAAGCTTTAGTTAAAATTCTAAGTGAAAAAAGAAAATGGAATTTAAGAAAAAAGAATGTTAAAGTTGAAGAAAAGAGCAAAAGAAAAATGATATACACCTCGGTTATAAGAATCTAGGGCAAAAAGTGAATGAAGCTTTAGTTAGAATCCCAAGTAAAAAAAAAGATAAAATTCAAGAAAGTAGAATGCTAAAGTTGAAATCAAAGAAAGAAAGATATACACCTTGGAGATAAGAGTCTAAAACAAAAAATGAATAAAGGTTCAATAGAATTCCAAGTAAAAATAAAATAAAATAAAATTCAAGAAAGAAGAATGTTAAAGTTGAAGTCAAATGTTTCCAAAAAAGAAAGAGTAAGGAAAGAAATACATATGACTTTTCATCCAGAGGATGCTCCGTAAGATCCTTGGCCTAATTACCCTGAATAATGTATTTTGAGCCTATTTATTTGTTCTTTCAGAACCCAGAACCTTGGCCTACATTACATGCCTTGAAAAGTCCAATTTGATCAAATGTGGACATTTGAATTAAGGAGCTATGTCTTTAAAAATTTGCATATACTTCAAAGCATTTGGCAAGATTTGCCAAGTTCCTCATTGTTAGAAACTATAGCTTTGAAGTAAAAATCCAAACAGGACAATTTAGAGCTAGAGCCACTCTAAGGCCATAAAAGAATTTTAAAAGTTGCAAGGTTCTATCTAGAGTATGAAATCTCGATGCAAAACCTTTCAAAAGATCAATACCCATTAAAGAATTTGCATTTCATCAAATAGTGAAAATAATTAACCTAGTCTTTTTCTCTTTCAATTTTTTTTTCAACAAATAATTGCTAGTTTTGATGCACATTGAAGTATATCACGTTAAGCCATACTTGATTTTCAATAAACGAAAAGTGTTTTAGAAAAATTATCTCTTTCATGAGCCTAAGAGAAATATTTTCAACCCTCGTCGAACCTTCCTTGATATATGTCCACTAGTGAAACTAATTGAATTGTTGATTATCCCCATCCATAAGCATTTCAAATAGTAATCATTGATTTTTAAAAGATTCAAAAGTCATGAATTTTTAACTTTTCTCATTGATTAAGAAGAAACTTTATATATGGTAATTTTTTTATCACTTTTGAAAAGTTCAAAGATTATTTGAACATTTTGTACAAAACACAGTGATCATTTTTAGTGAAAAGTAAATATTGAAAATTTGAACAGAGATTTAAAAAAACAATCTTAGCATTTGCATAACTTGTATTCACATTCACATTTATATTATGAGAAAGACATTTGATCTGTATGCTACAAAAATAAAAAAGACATTCACTTTTGCATCACTTGCATTCACATTAATGTGTGCATCATAAGAAAGACATTTGATTTGCATGCTACAAAAATGAAAAAGGCATTCATGTTTGCATCACTTGCATTCATACTGACATGCGTATCATGACAAAGACATTTAATCTACATGCTGCGAAAACAAAAAAAACATTTACATTTGCATCACTTGTATTCGCACTTACTTATGCATCATAGGAAAAACATATGATTTACAAGCTGCAAAAACAAAAACGACATTTGCATTAGCATCACGTGCTTTCACACTTGCATGTGCATCATGAGAAAAACATTTGCATTCACATCTATATCATGAGAAAGACATTTGCATTTACATCATCTACATCATAACCAAGGCATTTGCATCTGCATCATAACCAAGGCATTTGTATATGCTTCATTACATCTGCATCATAGAAAAAGTATTTGTAGGGGCATTTACATGAAAGGAACATTGGCATTTATATTATGAAAAAAGTCACATGTATTTGCATCAAGCATTTGCATTCGCATAAACATTCGCATTAGCATTATTTGATGAAAATAGACATTTGTATCATGATTGTGTTGGTCAACTTTGTAAATATTAGAAAAAAGGAAAAGAAAGAAAATAGAGATATTTTAAGTAGTAAAATAAAAAAAAAACAAAAACAAAAAAAAAACAAAGAGAAAAATAATAGAAAAATAGCAAAAAAATAAGGCAAAAAGAAAGAAAAAAGCATGTCATGCAAAAGATGAGAAAGAAATAAGAAAAAAAGAAAATAGTTTGATAAGAGACCAAAATATAAAAAAGGTTTGAAAAGTTGAAAGAAAAATGATCTATAAAAAGCAAAAGGAATGTTGAAAAAATGAATGAAAAAAAATGAGATATGATACAAGATAAGACCCAATCTAGCTGGCACCTAGATCAAACTAAGCCTAAATTAGTTGACTCCCAAGCCTAGATTAGCTGGTACCCATGCCAAATTAGCTTGCACTTTATCTAAGACCAGTAGCCATGCGAGCCTAGTATAGTTAGCATCCTAATCAAACTAAGCTTAGATTAGCTAGCACAGTTGAGATTTTAAACATAGTTTAGCTAGTACTTTAAGTCCAGTTTATCTGGCACTTTAAGCCCAATTTAGCTGGCACCCAAATCAAACTAAGCCCAGATTAGTTAGCACTTTAAGCCCAGATTAACTAGCATCTTAAACCCAAATTAGGCTTGCACTAACAAAATTTAAGTCTACTTTAATTGGCACTTGGATTTTAAGCCCAATGAAATTGGCACCAGTTAAGAAAAATGCTATGATCAAATTTTTTACAAAATTACTTGGTGGTGATATCCAAAGTTAGAGAAATCTTAAATTTTAAATGTTTCCTTTTTTTACAAGAAACTTTTTAAAAAATAATTTGTAATTTCTCTAGGCAAAATCTTCAATTTCTTAATGATTTCCAAATACCTTAAAGCAAAATTTTAAATTTCTGAATGATTTTAAATACCTCTAAGCAAAGCCTCAGAATTTTTTTACATGATTTTTAAGACCGCCAGGCAAAGATTTGAATGATTCATAAGACCTATGGGTAAAATGTTTAAATTTTTTTAAAGTTTCAAAGCCTTTAATTAGAGGAGCTTTCATACATGACAATATCTTTAATACCTTCAGGCATAATTTTTAAAATTTTCAGGCATAATCTCTAATACCTCTAGGCATAATTTTTAAAATCTTTGAGCATAATCTTTAAGACCTCTGGATAAAACATTTTAAAATTTTAAAGTTTTAAGGCCTTTAATAAGAGGAGCCTTCATACATGACAAGTTCTTTAAGACTCTCAGGTAAAATATTTTAAATTTTTAAAGTTTCAAGATCTCTAATAAAAGAAGCCTTCATACATGACAAGATTTCTACGACCTCCAAGCATAATCTCTAGAACCTCAAAGCAAAATATTTTAAAATTTTAAAGTTTCAAGGCTTCTAATCAAAGGAACTTTCATATATAACAAGATCTCTGAGACCTCCGGACATAATCTCTAAGACCTTCGGGCATAATTTTTAAGACTTTCGGACATAATCTCTAAGACCTCTAAGCAAAACATTTTAAGTTTGTAAAGTTTCAAGGCCTCTAATTAAAAGAGATTTAAAAAATGTCGAGATTTGTAAGACCTTCGAACATAATCTCTAAAACCTTTAAGCATAATCTCTAGTCCTCTGAACAAAATTTGTAAGTCTTCCAAGTTGATTCTATTTTAGTTTTAAGATTTGTGAAACTTCTAGACATGATCTCTTGTTTTATTTTCAAAAGTTGTTGAGTTTTTTTGTATTCAAGCGATTAAATTTATTGATTAAAAAACTCAAAATCACAAAATCAAAAAACAAAAAGAAAAATCAAGAAAAAAAAACCAAATCAAGAAAAAACAAAAAAGGAAAACGAAAAAAGAAAAAAAAATTTTGAAAAATTTGGCATCATTACTCCGAATAAAATTGTTATTTATGTCTTTACCCTATTTTTAATTCTTAATAATGTGCAAAGAGGGGTAGTTGTAGACACCTAATTTTGTTTGAATCGATTAGACTTTTGTTTGATTTTTACGTTCGATTCAAATAATTTTAATTTGGACTAATTTGAGCAGGGTAATTGAATTAATGTTTTTCAGGTTTACCTTGGATTAATTGTTTTTGAATCATTTTATATGAATTAAAATCTAGTCCCATTTAAAGCACAAATCTTAAAGTCCAATTCAATTCAGTCTTAGGTTAAAATTCAATCACTTAGACTTAAAGGCCTAATAGGAGCCTAAATCAATTTTTTGAGCCTCAAGCTCCAATTTTAGGCCCAGATTAATTTTTAAGTCTCAATTTCATTTTTATTTTTTGGAATTAATTAAATTAATTATAAACTAAAATATCAAAAAATAATAATAAAAAAAAGAATGAAATGAAAACAAACAAAACAAAAATGCTTTAGAAGATAAGGTTTGCACTTCACCAGCCCCAACATCTTGCTCCTTTACCTTGCACTCTACCACCTTTTGCAACCCTACAAATTTTGTCCGGTATGGAAATGTAAAGATTAAAAAGACTAAAGAGAAGGTTTCAAGACCCGAAAGAGGACCCTTAGAGCACTAACACCTAAAAACATCGAGCAAAAAGGAAAAAAAAAAAGCTTTGGTTGAGTGTATGTCCTAACCCCCACTATGAGACCCATACTCGATCACACCCATAGCCCTAGCTTTCCACTTGGCCCTACCCTCGCCCACACAAACACCAACACTAGTATAGTCCTCCCATTCAACTAGAACCCAGCAATTTCGCCAAGGCCAACACTAGCCCCTCTATTCCTTAATCAAAACCTATAGCCCTTAACCTATTGGCCTAAGCATCAGCATAGTCCCTTTATTCAATCAAAACTAAACAACTCAAAGCCACTGGCTAGTCCCTCCATTCCACTGAAGCTAACACCAGTCCCTTCATTCTTCAACTAGAAATCATAGCTCCTAACCCATCAGCCTAAGCACTATGCAAGTCATGGCCTCAGTGCCTATACATATCTAGTCCCATCCTCACTCATGGTTCCCTAGTACCACCATTACCAACTTAATGCAAACACACCAGTACTTATCCCAGCACTGACACCCACTTTCACTAATCACTAACCTCTTATTTGGGCCACCTACTTGAACATCCAGCAGTGCCACTGGTCTATCCTCAACCAAAACTTGATAGCGCTTATTTTCATCATTGGCCACATGCTTTACCAGATTCAACTGAAACCTTTTATCTTATCAAACTCCCTAAAGACCAGAAAAAAAAAAAAACTATCCATAACCAAAAATACAAAAAAATCATTGTCCACCTTATAAGAAGGAATCACAAAGCCTAGCAATCCTATTCAATAATAAAAAAGAGAGCTAGATTTAAAAAAAATAAAGAAAAGAGATTGCTTGTTTTGGTTAGGGAATGAAGAAAGAAAAAAGAGAGGAAAAGAAAAGATAGACTAGAAAAGTGATGAGGAGGCTTGGGTTCGCGAAAGAGATAGTCAAAAACCACCAACACCAGTGACATGGACTCGTGGTAGCTCATGATGGCATTTTTTTTATTAGAACTGGAGACAACGAAGATTGAATAGAGAGAAATAACATATTAAAACTATAGGGGATCTAACGGTGGAAGAAAAAGATTTGAAGTTTGGGGCTAAATCTTCAGATCTAGGCCATTGTGAGGTGATTTACCAAAAACAAAAGCCTGGATCTAAAAGGAGGATGAGGAGGGGACGTTGATAAGCGATGATCAAAGGCAAAATGGGTAGTGGCACTATGGTTGAAGTTGGGAATTTGGTTTGGTTTTCTTGAAGGAGAGAAGAAAATTTTTTTTAATGAAAAAGGAGAAATGAATTAAAAAAATTATGATTTTATAGTTTAAAAAATAAAAACTTGGTAGGTCACCTGACCCATGAATCGGATTCATCCAACTTGTGCCCATTGACCCAGTTACTACAAGCCAGACCTTTCTTTACAGACCCAATTGAACCTACTCACTTAGAAACAGCTCGACCTAGTTTGCTTCTACCTCAGAAATTTGGCCTAAGTTATAGTCCAACTGAATCATGTCATTTGGACTTGGATCCTCGCCCAACTTATGGTAAATTTTACTTTATTTTTATTTTTAGTTGGTTTACTTTATATATATATTATGGTATTAAATATATGAAATTGTTTGTGAATGATTGATGTTGCAATTAAAAAAAAATTGTTTTTCACAAATGATTTACAATAATTTAGAATTTTTTTAAAGAAAAGAGAAATGATTTAAAAAAAAAAGAAAAAAAAAAAGAAAAGTTGAAATTGAGAGTAAAAGCAAATTGTGATGATTGGATTCTGGGTAGTCCAAGTAGTGATTCTAAAAAATTTTCTAAGTGAGAAAAAGCTTTCAAAAATTACCAAAGTATTGAACTATTTAGAAGCACTTTTCAATACAAAGATTCTCATTTTTTTAATTTGAATAATTTTTTAAAAGAAATAAACATACAAAATATCTATAAAAATATACATTTTTAGGAAACAAATTTATTTAAGGATAATTGAATCATATGGCATAACTTTAGGGTAAAATAATAATTACAAAAATGATAATGATGAATTTCTTATGATCAGATTCTAAAGGATTACGAGTAGCAATAGAAATCTTTAGGTGAAAAAATTCTTTTTAAATGTTATCAACATATTGGAGTATTTTTAAAAAAAATTTTTTTCTTATAAATAATATAAAAAAGAGATTAATAAGTAATTTAAAAAAAAGGGAAAAATAAAATGTGTGTATTTAACATTTTATTATTTGCCTTTGCATGTATGTTGTTTTTTTTAAATAATAAAAATAGCCTTTAAAAATGAGATCCTAAAAAAGTTTGAATAGTGATTCTTTAAGAATCTCTTGATGAGAACATATATCTAAAATGACGTCAATGTATTAGAGTATTTAGTATAGTTTTTTATAAATATTTTTCATTTTTTAAATAAATAGAATAAAAAATGTTTTTTTTTTAAAGTAAATAATGGGTATCATATTTTATTACATACATTACAAATATAAATATTAAAGATAAGTATGAACCACCAAAGATGGGACTTATGAGAAGTCTAAATAGTGATTCTTAAAAGATTCTTTTGTGAGAAAATTCCTTTTAATATTACCAAAGTATTGGAATAATTTCGAACATTTTTCAAGAAACAAGGAGATCATAGTACAAACTTTGATAAAAATGAAAGAGATTCATTTGATTAAACAAAAATTAAATATATTTTGTTCTTTAAAATTATATTAAAATTCTTTCTATGATTATCACTTTAAACAACCCTTATAACTACTTGTTAATATTACTTAGGAAACATATATAGTTTATCATCATAGTACAAACTTTGATAAAAATGAAAGAGATTCATTTGATTAATCAAAAATTAAATATATTTTGTTCTTTAAAATTATATTAAAATTCTTTCTATGATTAAACAACACTTATAACTACTTGTTAATATTGCTTAGGAAACATATATAGTTTATCATTTACAAATTTGGAAACATATAGTTTATCATTTACAAATTTATAGCTTATTGATTCGTTTTTTAGAATGGAAAAGATGTTATCATTTAGCACCCAATTTTTCTTACAAACATTTCTTTATTACTCTTGATAAATATCTTCACAATGAACCTGTCTACAGGAAGGCAAGAAAGATGAAAGAGAGATCCTTGCAGCCTTCTGATCAAACCTGTTAATAACTTAACATCATAGTACCATATAAATAAAAAAAAGTTAAAAGTGAAATCTGTGCGGTGGAAAGTGAAAAGTAGGCATTGTCCAGTTTGGCTATCTTACTTGTTTTAATGTAAATCTGGCTATAGTATGTTAATATGGACCCTTAACCATTAATAGAGCCATGGACAATAGGTATTTTTTTAATAAAGAAAGTCATAATCGAAAAGAATGAAAATAATTGTAGATATTAAAATTTGAATTTCAAATTTGTTGGATATTCATTCATAAAATTAATTGTATAAATCAATTGAATTAAGATCTGAATTTTATCTAGTGTTTTTAACCCAACAGGCATATTAGATATCATTGGCCACAAAAACTATAAAAGACCGCGATTTGATCAGTGAGATTGAGTTGGTATTTCTATTGAATTAACCTCACTCTCCCCCTTCCATTCTTCAATTTCTCAGTCCTTCAATAATGGCTACAATAGATCATCAAAATAAGCTTGCCCCGCTCGATCAAAATCCAACAGCCCAAGAGCCTGGCATTAGTTTTGTTTGCAAATTATTTCAAAAGTACTACCCTCCTGATTTTCCAAGAAAGGTAAAAACAGTTTTGCATGTATCTCAACTTCCAACCCTGTCAAAACAACATCTTACATAAAACTATAGCTTTTCCTTTTGTATAAACAACATTAATTGTCTAATAAAATTTTATATGTACATATGTAACAGGTGTTTGCAGAGATCATAGCAACCTACTAGCTAGTGTTTGTGACATGTGGATCAGCTGCCATTAGTTCCATTGATGAAAACAAAATCTCAAGGCTTGGAGCTTCAATTGCTGGTGGGCTTATTGTAGCTGAAATGATCTATGCGGTTGGCCATGTCTCTGGTGCACACATGAACGCAGCTGTTACTCTAGTATTTGCAGCTGTCAGACATTTTCCATGGAAACAGGTACATGTTTTTCTTTTTAGTTCCTGAAATCACCAAGTTTTTGCTTAGGAAACTATGAAAATAAATAATATTAGACAAAAAAAATTGCAGAGTCTGATCCAATGATCTTGTTCTTCGAATTTTTTCTGTTATTTTCTTTGTTGATGATTTTTTATTTTTTTGGCAAAAGTTCATTATCAGAAAATTGACTTTGTCAATGAATTTTTTGTCAATAATAACACTTTTTCCATTGAAAATAACATTATTAATAGAATTTACCGACAAATTTTTTTATAAGTGATAGATAAGTCGATAATATGTTGCTAGGTTTATTTATAGGAAATTGGATTGACATGATGACATGGGAAATAGAGAAGTGGGGTCAAGTTCAGGTTTCAGTTTTTCAATCATTGGAACCGTTTTAACTTTGATGTTGAAATAAATTTTTGCCTTCAAAATTTTATTTTAATTTAAACGCAATACTAAACCAAAAAATAGTTTTTCAATTTAAAGGTTTAGTTTTCCGACTCAAATAAAAAATCTCTTCAAAAAAAATGTTTTTATAGTAAAAAAGATACATTTAAGATAAAAAATTATTTTATTATCTTTAAAATTTTAAAATTTTATTATTTAATATATATTTTTAAATATTTCAATTTCTAATAGCACTTTTATGTAATATTATCAAACATATAAAATTTCTAATCACACTTTTTCGATCATATTTTTTAAATGTATCTTTTTAATTCAAATCTTTTTCACTGCAGCAGCAATGCTTAACAAACCATTAATAGTTTTGAACTCAAATAAAAGTTTCACTTAACCACAATTAGCAAATATACATGAATAATGGAATAATTCATGGGCGGTCCGTACTTATCTTTTGAGCAGCATAATTATATGCTAAATTAAAAAATAATGCAAATCGTAATTGTGAGTACTCCCTTCCCCCCCCCCCCCCCCAAAAAAAAAAAAGAGCACTACAAACGACGAAAAATAGAATATAATGAAAGAAATATGAATGAATAATAATATGTTATGAATGGATGTTCTTCCATCACTTTCAACGTTTATTTTTCTTTATTAAACAGTGCTGGAAAATGCAACATGCATTGAGATCAAAATATTGTATGAGTTAAATAATTGTGAAGACAGTAACAATTATGGTTAATTATATTCAAATTGCAATAACTTTTAAGAACAAATAAATCAAACCTTGTGGGGTTTTAATTTCTTGCAGGTCCCATTCTATGCTGCAGCTCAACTAATAGGAGCAATCTCTGCATCATTCACACTTCGTGTATTATTGCATCCAATAAAACATATTGGCACCACATCACCTTCGGGGTCATATTTTCAAGCTTTAGTCATGGAAATAGTTGTCACATTTTCAATGATGTTTATCGCGTCAGCTGTGACAATTTATACTAAAGTTGTAAGAATTATCTCAAAGGATTATCGATGCTCTAACTCATGACATTTTATCATCGAGACAAATGAATTAATCAATTGAATCAATCAGTTATTGATACACACATATGTTTAATGTCACAACACACTTATATTGTACATTCTACTCAAAGTTTTGTCCTTTTTGACGTATAATTAGATCTTTCCAGTTTTTATATGTTTCCATATTGACAGGTAGGTGAGCTAGCAGGCATAGCTGTTGGTTCTGCTGTTTGCATAACTTCTATCTTGGCTGGGTAAGCAACTTTAGAAATCTTCATTTATGAGTCAACTCTTCCAATTCCTTTTTCTTAGTTGACTTTATATGCCCATAACCTTACATTAATGGACAGATTCATTTGTCCAAATTGTTTCTTGAAGATTCTCTTGATAATGATTCTTCAATAGATGACAAAAAAAATAAAAACCAGCTTCTAGGCCACAACATATGTACATAAGCACACATACAACAAAAAAAAAAATGTAATGCTAATCACAAGTTGTCTAAGCATATATATATATATATATATGTATATTTCAGTCAAATATCAGGTGGATCAATGAACCCAGCAAGGACCATAGGACCAGCACTTGCTAGTGCTCAGTACAAGGGAATTTGGGTGTATGTGGTTGGACCAGTGATAGGAACCTTGACGGGGGCATGGTCTTACAATCTGATCCGAATGACAGACAAGCCGGTGCATGCAGTCACTCCTCGTTCATTTTCATTCAAACTTTGTCGAATGAGAAGCCAAGATGGAGAGGTTCCAAACGAAGAACCTGTCAATAATCTTTGAATTATCGATCCATTGTTCAATATCAAGGGCAAGGCAATCCTCAGACCCTCTTTATGTCTACCCTGAAAACTAGATTATGGACATATCTTGAAAAAATGTTCATGTATTATAACTGTAATACATATATAGTTGTATGTAATAGTATATAGAAGTAGGGTTGGAAAATAAAATTATGATGAAGAAAGAAGAATAGCCTGCTACAGCTACTGCAACATGAAACCAAATTCCCTGTATGCCAAAATGCACTTTGGAAAAAATAAGGAAAGTAATCCATCATTGGATATGCCAAAAGTTCAACATTAAGAAAAAAAAAAAAAAGAAAGAAAGCATAAACAAACAATCAGCAAATCAAAATCTGTTTTCAGAACGATAAATAAAAAGAGAAACAGAGAAAGATTATAGCTCCCATTAATTAAAGCAAGTGTGGAATGGAGAAATAAATGTGTGTTTGAGGAAAATTATAGCTGGTCGAATCATTCTTCTAACGTTATAGTGGCCAGTACTAGAGATTATTTGCATTTTAGGGAGACTAGACGGCTTACTTCTATCAGGCAAGTTCGGCTTATTACTTGGCAACCTCCTCCTGCGGAGTTTATGAAGGTGAATGCTGATGGCTCAACTTTATTTAATCCTGGGGAACTTGCTGTAGGAGACATTGCTCGGGACTGTGAGGGGTATTGGAACTATGGTTTGGGTTTGAAAATTGCTTGGGCACGAGGCATTCGGAGATTGCTATTAGAATTGAATTCTCTCTTGGCAGTGAAGAAAGTTACAGGCCCTTACGTGATTAGGATCCGTTATACCATGTTATTTACAGGGACTGGGATTGCATTAAACACATTTACAGGTAGGACTGGAACTGAGCATGAATGAATAAATGTATGTTTGTGGTTTGTTTATTTATTTTTAGAGGTATTCGAGTTCAATTCATGTTCATTAAAAAAATTATTTTATTCATTTATGTTTGTTCATTTAAATAATACGTTGTTCACATTCGGTTTGTATTTATTCAATTAAATTAAATGAACTCATTTGTGAACATTAAACAAACATATTCACAAATATAAATAAATGAATATATTTATAAATAATAAATAAATTATAATTAAACAAATTTAAACAAATAAACCCTACACGAACATAAATTAACCTAAACAAACATAAACGAACTTTAAAATAAGATTAAGCTAAAAGATAAAAATATAATTTTATTAGTATTATTATAAACGAACAATAAATTAACAATAAACGAATGAGCTTTAAACAAACTTTAAATTAATTTATTCATGAACATAAATGAACCAAACAAACTTTGGTTTGTGTTCAGTTTGTTTAATAAACGAACATAAAAATATTGCTCAAAATTGTTTGTTAAACTTAATAAATGAATATAAATGAACAGAAATTGAACATATTTATGAATAGTTCGATGAAAATTCTATTCGTTTATATCTCTATTTACAGGGAATCAAATTTCAGTATTGATTTCATGGCAAGTCGGGCTTTCAATGGAGTTGTGGGACAATACACATGGAGAGGCTCATAGTTCATACATAGTATAATATATATTTTTAGGTTAATATAACAAAATGATTATAGAAACAAACCAAACTTCAACCAGGATGATGCATATACGAATCATGCAGCTTTCTCACACACCATAAAACTGCCAGGGTTGATAGTAATGTTCTTAGTGCAATTATCAGTTTTGTAGATCCCAACGAGTCGATCAGCCAACTCAAACGTGTTATTCTTGAGGCTGCAGTTTTAAAAAGACAAAAAAATGGACTGAGTACATATAAAATTGATAAATTGTTTCATAGCAGAAGAACTTGGGGAAAGAAACATACCTTATGATAATGAACTGTGCATCCTTTATCCGATCCTTGACGTAATGTCTAACAATGGAAACATTCTAGAAGTCTGGAACACCATAAAAACCGTCAAAGTTAGGAGCCTCAAGAAGTGGAACCTCAGAAAAGAAAAGGAAAAAGGTTCAAGAATATGGTAAATATGTACCTAGAGCTGCATCAATTCATCCATTACATAAAGTGGCGTAGGCTTGTAATGATGAAGATCCAAAACGAGAGCTAATGAGCTGAGAGTCTGAAAGCAGTTATGAGAGAGATGTTAGAAAACCTAAATACTTACAGAGGAATGGGGTAAAAACGATCGTTTGCATGCATGTTAAGCATTCATAAATGGGTAGTCAACATGAAGATGCAACCTTTTCTCCTCCAGATAAATTTGCAATATTCTTCCCGCTCATTTTGGGTGGTCTAACACTGAAAACAACACCTTCAGAGAAAGGATCCAAAGAGTCCATCAGTTCAAGTTCTGCATCTCCTCCAAGCGTGATAATCTGTTCAGTTAAGTCAGTTAGCTAGAACTATTACTTTATGAAAGCAGGTAACAAAAGAAAGGGTGGGAAGGGAAGGAATCTATAACCTGCAAATATAGAGAAAAAGGGAAAATCATAAATAACCTGAGTACTTGCAAATTAATGAGGTTACCCCCATGTCCAAAAGAGATAAATATCTAAATGGAAAACCACCATTGAAGGCCAACCATAAACCTAGAAAATGTATTCTGGCTTTTGGCCTCTCACTAGTCCAAATCCACCAGCTCCCTACCCGGCTACCCCAACAAGAAATAGTACTAATAAACAATGAAATAAGGGCCTTAGTTTTGGCAAATAGCAGTTCAATGCATGGTCTCAAGACAAACCTGATATATTTCCTTTAACTTCAACGATATTGCATTGAATCCTGACATGAACTCATCCAACCTAAATATCATGATTATAACAATTCAGTTTACTGAGATTAGATAACTTAAGGTGAAAGGATAACTTTGATGTCACAATAGGGGAAAATAACATGAGAGGATATCCATGCCTTTTCTTTCTCCTTCCATCAAACTGCTTCTTTATATCATCAAGCTACTGGGTAACTGTGTTAAGATCCTCAAATCGCTCATTAAACAGTGATACTTTTCTTCGATATCTATAACATCAAGTACTTGAGTGAACATTCATACAGGAAAATAGATCACTTTTTGGAAACATGAAAAATAACAAAAGCAGAATTCATACTCTGAGATTGAATCAAGGTTTGGATTTATCTCTTTCAGCTATATTTCCAGCAAAGTCGCCATTTCAAGGGCCCTTTTCAGGTCACAGGCCTCAGTCAGAGTCTCATTAGCCAAGGTTTTTCTAAGCTTTTCAACTTCTAGATCTTTCTGTATCCTGCAATCAACAAGATAAAATGTTGTTTTAAAATCAAAGAGTGACATACTGTTCCATATGCTTTTGTAGAGCAATTTCCAAGTCATCAAGCCTTTTCTTGTAGCCCTTCCCCTTTATTTCTAACTCCTTATGCATCTTTTTCATGCCTTGGAATGTGAACTTAGCATCCACCTAGGAATTACCAAATTGATACAGTTAAATCAACGAGCATAAGCCCAACCTAGAGAAAAAAAAGAAGCATTAAATTGCATGGTACCTCTAATGCACGTAACACATCAACATTTTTTTGTCTTTCATACTCCGATTTTGATTAACCCAGCACTGCTCCATGTTCATCAATTAAATATTGTCATAATGTCTTGGGATAACTTACCTATTAGACACTAAAATCATAGAGTGACCATCAATTTTTTTTAACTAGATGTGATTGACAACTTATGTGAATCTTTTTTTTTTAAGGTTATTCTAAGCTTAAGTTGAAGGTCCCTAAAAAGAATAGGTTCTGCTTTACATTAATAGAACTAAGGTTAGAGAGTCGGTTATAAGCAAAGAAAGTATTAGCACCCTTTTACACCCCAAATTGATAGCAAGTTAATTATGTGTTATCTTACCTAAGTCTTATCAAAGATAGTTTTATCATGCAAATCAATCAATGGTAATCCTTTTATTTACAAAACATGATGATAAAAAAAAATTTATCAAAATATCAAGCAATCATATAATACATATTAAATCATACCATGCAAAAATTGTTATGTAAATATATTATAAATCATACCAAATATTATGTAATAATATCATGCCTAGATCATGCTAGAATATTCATGCAATAATGTCATACAAATATATTAATTATCATGCAATAATATAAAATACCATGCAAATATATTAATAACCATGCATGCAAATATGTAATCATGAAATCAAATATAATCGTACAAATATATTAGTAATTATGTATAATCATACAATAAATATAGAAACATGTAATTAAATATCATTCAAATATAATATTAATCATTCAATAATAATAAATAAATAAATAACTATGCAAATAAATATGTAATTAAATATATAAATCATGCAAATAAACATGCAATTAAATGTATAATCATTTAAATAATAATACATAAATCATGCAATCATGTGAATAATAATATATAAACCATGCAAAACATGCAATTAAATATATAATCATACAAATAATAATACATAAATCATGCAATCATGTAAATAATAATATATAAATCATGCAAAATATGCAATTAAATATATAATCGTACAAATAAACATGCAATTAAATATATAATCATGCAAAAAAATATATTAATAATCAAGCAATTAAATATATTAATAATCATGCAATCAAATTAAATATAATCATAAAATAAATATATTAATAATCATGCAAATATGTTAATAAATATATTAATCATGCAAACAAATATATTAGGCAAATAAATTATTAAGCAAATATAATATTAGTTATTCAAATTCATGAAAAAATAAATACCATGCAATAAATATAAGAATTAGAGTAAGCAATTAATATTATAAAAGTTACGCAAAAATCACAAAAAAAAAAATGAAAGCAAACATTATCTTAATGGATCACGGGTTCTAACAAATTTCACCTTTTCAAAATTGATTCTTCTTACTATAAATCTTAGCCTTCTTTCCAAAAATTCCAATTGGATCTTCGTAGAAAATTTTTTTTCTTGATTGCTTCTTCCTTATTGATTCAAAAATTTGCCCAAAAATTTGATCTTTTCTATGACCTTTTGATCTTAAAGTCAACTGCTGTCAGGCCCTCCTTTTTGATCTTAGATTCAAGGTCTTTATATAGGGATTGAATCTCTTTCGATTTGAAAGAAATTGATTCAACCGAATCAAGATTTCTCTCCAAATTTTATTCTCTCTATAATCTTTCATTTTTCAATAGATTGAGCTCCAAGTCTTTCCAAAATTATTCAACCATTAAACTTAAAATCTGAGATAGAATCCTTGAGTCGGATTTAATCCAAAATTTTTCATGTAAAATCTTACATTTTTTTCTTTTTTATTTTTATCCTTTTTTTACTAGTTGACTTTGACTCTTTTGACTATAAAAAATTAAACAAAAAATTAAACTAAAAAATTTAAAATAAAAATAAAATTTAGGGCTTAATCTTTGGGCCCAAAATTCACTTTACCCTTTAAAACCCAATTGCACAATCAAAATCAAAATTTCAAGCCCAATGAATTTCAAAAAATCTCTGGACAAAATGGAGTTTTTATAGTTGTGCCTTTTTTATGCATTTTCTATAAAATAGAAATTGTACAAAGACAAAAAACATTAGTTTTATTCAGGTTAAGAAAAGCCGAAAAAGAAAATTACACCTCAGAGGTTTGAAACTTTTTTTTTTTGAAAAATACTCTCTACAACTGAGGCTTCGAAACTTTTGAAAAATAAAATGCTCCCCCATAACAGAGGTTTTGAAACTTTTGAAAATAAAATTCTCCTTCATAATTGAGGCTTTTGAACTTTGGAAAATAAAATGCTCTCTTACAATTAAGGCTTTGACACTTGGAAAAATAAAATGCTCCCTCACAACTGAAGCTTTGGAAGTTTGAAAAGTAAAATGCTCCTCTATAATTGAAGCTTTGAAACTTGAAAAAATAAAATGCTCCCTTACAACTGAAGCTTTGAAACTTTGAAAAATAAAATACTCCTCCACCGAGTTGTTAGCTTTTTAGGTGAGTAGGTGATATAAGAGAGGGTGAATTGGATCTCTCTAAATTCTTTCCAAACAATGATTTTAATATAATTGAATAGAAAATTAAAATCAATATCAAAATATGATACAAATAACAATAAATTGATAATCTTAAAGCAAAAGCAAAGTAAAGAGATAGGGATAGAGAAACCAAACATAAGGATTTATAGAGATTCGGTCCTTCTCCACAGGGCACCTACATCCTCTCTTCATGGTTATCCACACTAATGTTTCAATCCACTAATCTTGAATTGAAAATACAACCCTATCATTTTTTCTCTAAGGCTTAAGATAGAAACCTTTACCTTTCATAATATTTTATCCAATCTCACTACAAAGCTCTCAAAAGGATACCTCACCTCTTGCTCTTTTTCTTTTTTGTAAATTAAAGGTAATTTTGCAAACAATAGAATAACCTCTCTAAGGCTAGGTATTTGCTAAGTTTAAGTATAAGAAAATGATGAATGAACAACAAATATGATTTGGATATAGTAAATACAAAGATATAGACTTAAAAGCTCTAAAACTATTGATTTCTTTGAGAGATATGAATATATAGCTTGTTGGTGCTTGCTTTCTTGATTCTTAGGCTTCTTGGTATATTGGAATGCCTAAATTATAAAGGAAAAAAGGGAAATAGCCATTGGGAATTCTTGGGAAATGAAAAACCATGATTGTTTCCTTTGAAACTAGCTGTTAGAGCTTGTTCGGGGCAAAAAGATTGATTGGTATTGATGGGGATTGATTGGTTCTTGAATTTCACTCAATATTTTACTGTTATAGCAAAGAGGATCGATTGATTTTGGTACCTAATCGATTGGGTTAGCCAGATTTTGGATATTGAATGATTCTAGATGAATAGTGCCACTAGTTGCTTCTTATTTTGCACTATACTCACTAATTTGATCATATATTGAGTTATACAACTCCAAATCAAAAACCGTTTGAAGATTTAAAAAGCTTTCTATCCATATAAAATTCACCATCTAATTCATCGCATTTAAATTATAGTGAATTTTCAAATTTACCCTTTGTGCAGTTTTTAGACAACTATATAGTGTCTAGTAAAAATTCCAAATCTTTTCTTAGAAAGTTTAGATTTTGATTTTGTTTTATCCATTAGAATTTAGACTAAAAAACATTTTCAGCCATATAAAATTCAAATATTAAAACTTTGTGAATTAATAAAGAAAAATAAAATAATTTTAATTTTGGAAGACTTTGTTATTGTAAAACAACTTTCTTAAGTTAAGCTAGTTTTCAAAACCAATATTATCAAAATTGTATTGAGTCCAAGATGAATAAGTTCACTTTAAAAATAACAATTGGACTTTCATTTAAGCTCAAATAAATAATGTTTAAAGATAGTTTTGATTTGAAAAATAAGAAAACATAAAGAAAATTTATCTAAATTTTGAAAATCATATTATTTATTTAGTACCAAAATAATAAAACTTAAGAACATGTTCTAAATAAATCTTTTTCAAAATCTTGATCAAGCTTATTTAGCTTAATGTTTTATCATTTCAAAATAAGGATCAATTCAAGGCTAACATGCGTCTTCAACTTTGAACAATAAATTTTCCTTCAAGGCTTCAACTTTTGGAAAAATAAAGAACTCCTCCACCGAAGCTTCAACTTTGAAAAAATAAAATCATGTCCAAGAAAGCTCCTCTTCAATAAAGGCTTGTAACTTTAAAATTCTCATTCAAAAAAGCTCATTCTCAACAAAAGCTTGAAACATAAAAACAAACATCAGAAATTTTCAAGATTATGTTTTAAGATCTTATAGATCATTCTTACCTTAAAAAAAGCTCCTCCTTAACAAAAGCATTGAAACTTAATGTCATAATGTATAGATCCATGGACCTACCGCTAGACATGGATAAAAGGAGTCACCACCAATTTTTTTGTTTAGGTGTGATTGGCCACCTGAGCAGATTTTGATCTATAAAATTAGAGTTTAGGTTTGAGAGTACGGTTACACATGAGAAAGGTTATAGCACCCCTATAGTGCCTATCCAAAGGATGGTACCAGTTTGATTTCAGATTATCTAAGGCTTAATCATATTTATAATTTACCAAATTGTTTAATATTGAAAATTAACCCTAAAATTGTTGCAATAGTTTGATACCAATTTAGGATAATTCTCTTACCTCAAGAGTATTCATGGAGACTAGTATCCCACTCTGAAAAGGCTCTGTCGTCGGATTTATTAATGTATTTTTATTTTAAAAAATTAGCAAAGTCTCCCAATTGTTTGGTAGGACTTACTTCAAGGTATATCTCCTAATAGTTTGGTGAGATTTTATTATAAAAATATTTGTAAAAATTTTGAGAATCTCATTAAGTCTCCCAATAGTTTGGTAAGACTTAATTTAAAAAGCAATCTTTCAATTGTTTGGAGGATGATAACATTGTTTGTTTTTGTTTTTTTTTTTTTTAAATTAATTTTATGAAATTTTCCAATAGTTTGGTGGATTCCATAAAATTTAAATCTAATAAAATTTTCCAATAGTTTGGTAGGATTCATGAATTTATTTGAAAAGATTTTTTTTTATTTTTATATTGTTTTTTGAAAATGAAATAATAGAAGAAACTTTTACAAAATATTTAATAAGTAATAAATTATTCGATAAAACAACACAATGAGTAATAAAAAAATAAAAATAAACACAAAATAAAATATAAAAATTAAAATATAAAATGAAAAAAAAATAGAGTTATAAAACAAAAATTTACCAAGTGAACATCGGGTCAAACAGGTCAAGTATGGCTTTCATGCGGATCCTCCTTTCTTCACAGTAGAGGCAATTTTCAGCAGCCTTTGTTCATAAATTTACCGCCAACTCTATTTGATGCCTGGTCCATGTCATCGCAAGTCAAAACATCAAATATGCAAGGAACATGAACTTAAGCTAGCTGAAAGGACCCTAGACGCTGCAGAATTAGCCACGACATCATAGTGAGAAGTATCACCTCTTATCACTGCCTCACTACATAATTGCATGATACTTTTGAGATTTTCCCAGCCTTTCTACATAATACCAATTTCAAAAGAACCCGAGACCCTAAACAACATCAATGTCTTCTTCATTAACTGAATATTTGCTGAAAGTGTCCAGAACTCCCTCCAATAGCTACTTTGTCACAATCTCAATGAAACGGGCAACAACCACGGCAAGAATGAATGGTTTTGAACTGGGCAACATTGAGGTTCTTATTGATGAATCCCACTTGGAAATAAATGGAATCGGACGGTGGCAAATTCACATTGACCTCATCAAACCAAAAGAAGAAGCGTTACACCTGAATGCCTACCATTATTATGGAAGCTGTAGTTGGACAATGTGGTAGGTAGCAGACCAACTGGGAGGCCGCATTTGGGAAAGATATCCCAGACCGTGGGTGGGGCAGGCTTAAGCTCAGACTCCGACTCAAGATTAGAGAGTGATTTTGGGATTCAAAGGAGCCAGGATCAAATGGGAATTTAAGTATTTGGATACCATAGTTTTGGGAAAAGAGTGGACTTGGCGTCCTTTTTTTTGTGTTGGAGTTCTTTTCTGTCCCCCTCTTATGTGTTTTTTTTCATTTTTTCTTTAAAGGATTCAATCTATTTTTATTATGAATCAATTTCAGTAACATAATTGCATAAATCACGTGCCAAAACTTCCTGCAAAATCTTCAATGTAATTGCATGAATCAAGCACCAAAATTTATTGCAAAATCTTCAACGTTTTTTTTTTTTAAGAAAACTTCTTCCTTTTTTTGTTTTCAGACAAGTAGAATTAAACAAAATAAAATCAAATAAATAAAATCAAATTAAAATTAAAACTTTTCTTATTAGGCTCAATTGAGCTCAGATCAGAACTGAAAGCCTATTTCCAATCTTAAAAATTCCTAGACAAAATAGAGTGTCTACACTTTAAAAAAAATCTTGTCTTAAATCATTCTTTGTATCTCATTTGAATCATTATTGATGTCTTCTAATGTCTCTTTGCAAAAGTATTTCCTTATCTAGTTTTTCCTTCATGCATTCCAAACATATACAATTAATGCATGCAATGAATGAAATGATTCTCTATAATTCTCAAATTCAATTTCAAGGTTCAAACTTTAATTTTTCTTCCTTTCAAACATGCATGATGAATGGGATGAATATGATGAACATAATGTATGCATACAATGATTGCATGAGCCAAATATTTTTCAAAATTCCATCCTAATTTCACAACTTAAACTTTGATCTTTTTTTTTTTCAAACATGTAGTGCATGAGTGCAATAAATACGATGCTATATGCAACATGTAATGAATGCAATGAATACAATGCATGAATGCAATGAATGCAAAATTCCAACCCAATTTCAAACTTTAAATTTTTTCTTTTCCAAATATGCATGATGAATGCCATGAATGAGTGCAATATTCTCAGCATGATGCATGCATGTAATGCATGTGGTGAATGCAATGTATGTTATGCAATTCATTTATCTTTTCCATTGTGGTAACTTAGAGGGTTTTCAAAACTCTTGATTTATCTTCTCACTCCTTTTAACTTATCAATACTTGTGGTTTTCAACATGAGCTATCATGCATCATCAAGTAGTCTCAACCATTATATATAATCTAAATCCAAAGTTTGTTTCTTTCAATGGGATCTCAACACTCTTTTTCATGTCTTCTTTTTAGCTTCTCATCATGTTTTTCTTCAACTTCTTGGGAACTAGCCAGCAAATGTATCAACTGATTTATGATCCAAAATTCCTCTTCATTAGCTTCATCATTGGATCTAGACATTTTAAGTGTTTCTTGTCATTTGTAAGCTACGAGGATCAACATCATTTTAAACTTCTTTCTTCTTTCACATTTCATTTTTAATGTGCCCAGTCACTTTCAGCTTGTTCAAAATAATACAAGGATCATTCATAATAGTCATTTATTCATTCATCATCATTTCAATGCCAAATGTAATCCATGACATTTCTTTAATTCATCATGAGGAAAAATAAATGGTGAAGAACAAGAAAAATCAAAGAAAGGGTATTCATTATAAGAACAAGTTTGGTAAAGAACAAATAGGTAAAGAAATCATTTCAGGATGAATCAAGATAAATGCTAGGAAAGGTATGCAACATCTAAGATAATGAATATTCAGACAATTCTAGACAAATTAATTTTGAATTCTTTTTCAAAAGCTTATTCCATTGATATTCTTGATCTTTCATCAATTCAAGCACTATCCCTATTTCTTCAGGATCCTTATCAAGGTTGTTTTTGTAAGTTTTCTTTTTGTTTACTTAAACCACTTTTTGGGGTTTTCAATTCAAGTCTTCATTTTTTTCTCTATTTTCTCTTTTTTTAACTTTTTTTATTTTTATTTTACTTTTATTTTGCTTTTTTGCATTTTTTTTTTTGCACATCTCTTTCACATCATTTCTTTCTCATTTTTTTTCCTTTAATTCACCAGTAACATTTTGATCAAAATTCTCAACATTCTCATTACAAGTTTGTCTTAGTTCAATTTATGATTCTCACTTCAAGCATTCATATTTAATCAAAATAAATTTTTAAAGGAAGTAACGTATGCTAGGGTGAGAGGTTATGAAAGAAATAAATAAAGTAGGCCCAAAATTAATTGAAAAGGTTATAAACCAAAAGAAAATTTATTATTAAATGGAGCAGTTTGTTTTTTTGCCCTATTCTTCATCAATTCTATTTTTTTCTTTTTTCTTTCTTTTTTTTTTTACTTTTTATTTATTTACAATTTTCATCATTTTTTAGGAAAGATCTGAGCTCCAAAGAGTTTTTTTTTTTTTTTTCCCCTAAAGTCATTAAGAACCTTCACTTTTCCTTTTTTTTTTTTTTTATTTTTCTCTTTGTGATCAAGCCTTTTTCAAACTTTGCTCTCAATGTAAAGGTTGACCTTTGGTTAGGGTTTTTTCCAAAGAAAATTTAGTAGGCTCAAATGGGATAGCAAATGAATAATTTTACTCTTTGTATGAAGGGTAAAAGAAAGATGGTAATTTCTCATTTCAAATATGAATACTCTCAATGAAGAACATTTATTGACTAAAAGCAAACTTGTAAGTGATCATCATAAAAAACCAAACACTATATTACTTCTGTCTATGAATAAGCAAAATCCTATGCTAGTTTCATTTCATGAAACCTATCCTTTTTTACTTCAATGATCCCAACAGATTAAGAGTCTCAACTTATCAATTCCATCAATATGAATGATGCTTTCAAAATTGAACCTAAATTATTTTCATGATTGTTTGAACATTCATTATTTCGAACATGGGAATGGGTGAAATATGGAAGGCATGTATACAAAAGCAATGGAACAAATGAAAAAATGTAATGAAAATGCATTTGTCACTTTATTAAAATGATGAAAAATAAATAAAAGGCTGATATAAAAGACTCGAATGTTCCAAACTTGCATTATTTTTCAAAGTTCCTAAAATGACAGATATTTATAAAACCTCTTTTAAAATTATGACCTAGTGTGGTTAAGCAAAGGGTTCTTGATAACACATCTCTTGTTTCTTGATCAAAATTAATCAATCTATTTTTTACCAAACTTTGCACTGTATATTTCAATACTGTGCAATTTTATATAGAATAGCCAGTAATCTTAGGATGATAGTCATAAGTAGCATTAGCATTATACCACTTGGGGTAGGGAGACTTTATAAGTTTTGAATAAATTGATGCAACCAAATAGTTCTTAATGAGTTGAAGGAGTAGCATAGTGATATCATAAGAATTGGATCTATAAGACCTTTTTTTTTTTCACCCAATTCTTAGGTTGAGCAATTGGTTGAGAGTTAGCTAACTGTATAACTAGTTGATAAGCATAAAAACTTGAAAAGACATTGTTGATGGTTAGGTAGTAAGGTTGGTACATCAAGTAAGAATAATATGGGGTGAAACCTTTAACTTGTTGCTTCTAATGAATTACTGCTTGAGCATCTCTTTCTTTTTTTTTTAACACAGCTCCTTTATTTGCATCACCACTTCAAGCTTTCCATTTTTTATGGCATATTCAATGATTTCTTTAGAAATTACCATATTAGTAAAATTTTTAGTGGCATTGCCAATCATTTTCTATAGTAAGGAGTTTTGAAAGTATTGACAAACAAGATTGTGGTCTCCTTTTTAGTGAGTGGTGGTTGAACTTAGGTAACAATATGCCTCTATCTTTGGGCATATTCTTTGAAACTTTTAGTATCTTTCTTTCGCATGCTTTGTAGAAACATGCGATCTCATGCAAGAACTATAATGTGTTTGTATTGTGCAATGAAAGCCTTTGCAAGTTCCTCCATCCACAAATGCAAGATCCATTTAGTTACACATACCACCTCACTGCTAAACCAATAAGACTACCTTGAAAAACATAGATGAGCAACTTCTCATTATGAGCATATGTTGTCATTTTATGACAATACATTGTAACATGTGTAATAGGACATTTGGTCTTATCATATTTTTTAAACTCAAGCATTTTAAAATTTGGTAGAATCATGACATCAGGAACCAAGCATAATCCAGTATCAATCTATTGACCCATAAAAGTTTGTTCCTTAAATGGCTTTAAACGTCTTTTCTATGAGATCTATCCTTTGAGAACTAGAACTTTCTTCAGTTTTAATAAAGCCTATCTAAGCTTTTCTTATTCCTTGAAATCATTAAGATTTAAAACTTGTGTAGGATTTGATGTCTTGATGTCAAGGTAATAGGAGTAGGAGCGACAGTTGTCGACATGTCAGTCTGCACATAAGGATAGTTTACAGTGAATGGCATTTGGTGTTGGGTTTCTTAAGATATATGTGCTGAATATGGGCTAAAACTAAGGGGATACAATGGATCAATCTCATTTTGTATCACCACCTCCTTCACCACTTTCTTTCCCTTGTTCATGTTCTTTAGCAACTCAATAATAGTTTCTAACTGCCATTTCAATTATTTTTATGCTTTTTTTAGCTTTTGAAGGTAAATAGTATTTTCTTCTTCCATGATCCTTACTTGATATCTAGTATTGTAGCCCCTTAGATTGTTTAAAGATTAAGTTATCCTTAAACCTAGGTTTTTCATAATTTTTAAGAATTATGATGACTTATTATCATGCACTTTAGAAAGATATTTATGTATGAATGCATGAATGCATGAATGCATTAAAGAGGATTTACCACATAAGAATTGTTAACAAAAAAAATCTTTATTAAATTGAAAGCTATTTCTAACCAAATCCATATTATGTCCATGAAAAGTCTAAAACTTATTGTGAAAAGAAATATCTAATTTGTCGATATTGGCTTTGCATTTCATTAAGGAAAGCTAGCAGTTCTTAGCCATGTTTTCCCATTGATGGTACTTTTGTCTTCCATTCTTCAACTTTTTCTACCATGTCCTTAGCTTTATAAGTAGCCATAGTGATTTGGTCAAGTAGGCATTCTAATTGGTTATGCTTTCTCATATATGCTTTCTTGGTTTGTTCACATTCTTCATTCACAACACCTATTTGTGTTCTAATTTTGACCACTGCCCCATTAAACATTTTGATATGCTTTTGTGCTTCGATGAGTGCTTCATCTTTTTTTTTTTGCATCTTTGCTTGCATCTATCCATTTTCTTTTAAATGGTTAGGATAAACTATTTATAGCCATATTGTCTTTGCACCATGATGGAAGAATAACTTACTACACCCTAAAGGCCTGAGAAAAGAACCCAAAGCTTATCTTCACAATTGTACAACATAGGTTCATAAGGCATCCAAAAAGCTTTCCATATCATATATTGGATAGTGAGCTTGCATAGAAATAAGATCCATGCTTCATTGGATTTTTGTGTAGTCCATTCATTTTCACAGAATTCTTTAATAGAAGTGCTTGTAGTGAAATATAGCTTGTGAAATTTACAACCATTATTTTCGATATGACTTTTCATCCAAATGGTTAACAATTGAGCACATCTAATAAAATGGTTCTCTTCATTTCTACAACAATGATTTAAAGATCTAATAGTCTCATCCAAAATTGTAGGAATAAGGTTGATTTGGCAACCAAGTTGATCAAAGAAATCCACGACTACAACATCAATATAACCCATTACTTTTAGAAATACCATCATCCCATATAAAGCCAATGCCATCAAATCCATTCCTCTTTTAGTGCCAAAACATTTATATATAAAGTCATGAACAATAGATCAAGGAATACCAACACTTTTATCTTTTTTGCTTACCCAATTATCAATAGTTTGGACATCTATGGGCATCATTTGAGTAAGCTTTTTTCAATAACCAATCTTTTTATTTTTTCAATATAACTTACTAGGATTAGAGTGATCCAAGCAAAAGAGAATTAAATATTCTTCAATAGTTGGCACCATATCAACCTCATTGAACATAAAGCAATGATATGAAGGGTCCCAAAACTAAACCATGGCCTTAATAAGCTGATCATCAATAGGGATTGAAAAAAATAATGCAAGGTCTCCAAACTTCTTTTAGAAAGTCTCATTGGTAGTGACACTTCATTGGCTCCAAATACTAACTAAATTGTTAAGATCATTTCATTTGAGATTGAGATGGATTTTTGCAGGCAAAGCAGTTATATAATTAGCTAGCAAACAATCACCTCTTTTAAGCTAACCTTCCTCAAATTTCATTCTCAAGCACATAGAAAACTTTGATAGGCTCTCCATTGATAAGATTTTTTTTGTTAAGATTATTTGTGGCAATCACTCCTTATGTAAATCTCAATAATGCATGCATGCATAATAAAGTAAAGAGAAAAAAAAGGTTAGTTAACATAATATAATATATAGAAGGAATAACAAAATATAAAAGGTTAGTATGCAAAAATATATACAAGGAATAACATAAATTTACAAGAATAATAACTGTCCCATCATATGTCCTATTTAGTTTTTCTTTCCTTTTTTCTAATTAAAGGAAGGGTAGGGCTCTAGCCTGGGTTTGGATCCTTAGGGTTTATGTATGCTGGGTTCAAAAGCTTGACAATCTAAAGGCTCTCAAATTGTTCCTTACATTGTCATCTATTATAGACTAGTAAGGCACTCCAATCTTCACCCACCATTATAGGCTCAAATGAAAAGGGTTCAATTTGAGTGGAAGTTTTTGTTAGCTTACACCAAGGTTATCACTTCACGAAAGTGTAGGTACTTGCTCTTTCTTAATAAAGGATAAAGCCTGGGTATAAAGCTTATGCATGAATGCAAGTGTGATGTGTGTAAAGGGACATGCCGAGTAATCGAATGTAAAACAAACAAATAAGTTAGTCTACATGAAAATAATAAATAATTACATAATAAAAACTATCAAAGCAAGGTTTATGATAACACATAAATAACTAATGGCTTGACTCTCTATAGTTCTTAGTGAAGTCACCAAACTGTCATAACGTCTAGGTTGGGAGAACTTATCCATTAGACACAAACATCATGAAGTTGCCATTAATCATTTTTAGCTAGGTGTGATTGGCCTCCTAAGTGAATCTATCCTTTTTAAAGTTATCTTAAGGCTAAGCTGATGGTCTCTAAAAAAAATAGGTTTGGTCTACATCAACAGAATTAAGGTTCGAGAATTTGTTAAGTGCAAAGAAGGCATTAGCACCCCTTTACGCTCAAAATTGGTAACAAGTTAATTATGCATTATCATACCTAAGCCTTATCAAAGATAGTTTTATCATGCAAATAAATCAATTCCAATATTTTTATTTATTTACAAAACATGGTGATACAAAAAAATTGTGTCAAAATATCAAGCAATCATGCAATAAATATTAAATCATACCATTCAAAAAATATCATGTAAATATATTATAAATCATATCAAATATGATGTAAAAATATCATGCCTAGATTATGCCAGAATATACATGTAAGAATGTAATGCAAATATATTAATTATCATGTAGTAATATAAAATATCGTGGAAATATATTAATAACCATTCATGCAAATATATAACCATGAAATCAAATATAATCATACAAATATATTAGTAATTATGTATAATCATACAACAAAAATAAAAACATGTAATTAAATATCACTCAAATAAAATATTAATCATGCAATAACATATAATATCATATCATGCAATCCATATAAAATAATGCAATAATAATAATAAATAAATAAATAAATAACTATGCAAATAAATATATTAATAATCATACAATCACACAAATAAATAAATGAATAATCATGCAATTAACAATGTCAATCATGCAAATAAACATGCTTTAAATATATAATCATGCAAATAAATATATGCGATTAAATATATAATCATACAAATAGTAATATATAAACTATGCAAACAAATATACCATTAAATATATAATCATAAAAATAATAATATATAAATTGTGCAAATAAATATGCAATTAAATATATAATCATGTAAATAATAATACATAAATCATGCAATTATGTGAATAATAATATATAAATCATACAAAATATGCAATTAAATATATAATCATGCAAATAATAATACATAAATCATGCAATCATGTAAATAATAATATATAAACCAAGCAAAATATGCAATTAAATATATAATCATACAAATAAACATGCAATTTAAATATATAATCATGCAAATAAATATATTAATAATCAAGCAATTAAATATATTAATAATCATGCAATAAAAGTAAATATAATCATACAAATAAATATATTAATAATCATGCAAATATATTAATAAATCACAAAAATAAATATATTAATCATGCAAATAAATATATTAGGCAAATAAATTATCATGCAAATATAATATTAGTCATGCAAATTCATGCTAAAATATACCATCCAAAAAATACAAAAATTAGAATAAGCAATTAAATATTATAAAAGTTATGCAAAAATCACAAAAAAAAAATGAAAGCAAACATTATCTTAATGGATCACGGATTCCAATAATTTTTTACTTTTTACTATAAATCTTAGTCTTCTTTCAAAAAACTCAAACTGAATCTTCTTGCAAAAAGTTTTTTGCTTGATTGCTTCTTCCTTGTTGATTCAAAATTTTATCTAAATTTTCTCTATTTTCAATG
Organism: Durio zibethinus; assembly: GCF_002303985.1. Next base: position 22,228,247 of record NW_019168470.1, read on the forward strand.
AACTCTGTTTGATTTTAAAGTCAATTGCTTTCAAGCCCCTCTTTTGATCTTAGATTGGAGGTCCTTATATAGGGATTAAATCTCTTTCTTTTTTAAAGAAATTAATTCAACCGAATCTAAGTTTTTTTTTTTTCAAATTTTATTCTCTGTGTAATTTTTTTTTTCAATACATTAAGCTCTAAGCCTTTCCAAAATTATTCAACCATTAAAGTTAAAATATAAAATAAAATCTAAGAATTGAATTGAATCTAAGATTTTTCATACAAAATCCCACATTTTTTCTTTTTTCTTTTAACCATTTTTTTACCAATTGATTAACTCTTTTGACTAAAAAAATAAAAATTAAACCAAAAATTAAATTAAAAAATTAAAATGCAAATAGAATTTGAGGTTTAATCTTTTGACCCAAAATTAACATTTTCAATTAAGACTCAATTGCACAATCAAATTAAAATTCGAATCTTAAAAACCTTTCATCTTTCTATAAAATTTGTACAGGAAGAATCTTAAAAACCTTCTGTATCTTCATAAAATTCTCTTAGAACTATAAACGCCTTCTGCTCTATTTCTTTAAAGATGCCATCCAACTTTTCCTTTCCCTCAGTGATTCGTTATTTCTCCTTCTTTGAATCCTCAATCCCCTTCGTTAATTTCTTCACCATTTTCTCACCTGTCTCTATTTGAAACTTGTGACGGTTGATCTCTGTGCTATTCTTGTCAATATCCTAACAAAGTAAGCAGCATGAATTACTAGTTTACCACGGATACTCCAGAATAGGAATTTGTAAATTTCATGTTATGCAGAACTTACAGACTGTATCTTTTCAACCTTATACTTCCGTGTTTTCAACCTTTCACCACCAGCATTTTCCATTTTATTCTGCAGATCTAAAGCCTAAAAATAAAGGAAAAGGTTAAGCAAATAATATGGCATCAATAGATAGAGCACTTTATGTCCTAAATTCTGTCAGTATTGCAAAAATATAGAGAATGTTCTAGTGGGGAGATGATAGATCAAGACAAAAACCACAAATGAGGGTTATAAAAGATTGTACTTTTGCACGTGGGTATCCAAACTGACCTCAAAGGTTTCTAATTTCAAAGAAATTAGCCAACGTTCAGACCCACCTTTTCCTTCAGCTTTTTAGACCCTTGGATGAGTCTATCAATCTCTTTTTCTTCTGTACAAATGATCTTCTTTAGCTCCTCCAGCCTATCAATTTCATCTTGCTTTGGCTGTGATGCAGCCTGTAGGGAATCAAGTTGTTTTTCAAGATATTTATATTCCGAATTCAAACTGTCAATCTGTTTTTGAATGGGAGGAAATGTTGTATGAAACTCCAATTAACAAATGATATCAGCTTCGGAAAATAGATTACTAAGAAAACCTCTTTTAGGCATTTAGCTATCTCCATCTCCAACCGTGCAACTACCTATTCTGAGGCTTGGTAAAGCCTCACTGCTTCAGCAATTCTTTGCCTGATGCTATTTAATGAATCAATTATGGTATCTAGCTCCTTCTCGGCAATAATAACAGCTTCTCTAGACACACTGGCTGCTCGAATAGATGTCCCCATCTTACCACTACGTGACTTGCTTCCTCCACCACTCATGGTACCAGATTTTTCAAAAAGAGCACAATCAAGTGTTACCACACGTCGAAATTCTTTGTGTCCACCATATACAATAAGTGTCGCCGAGAATACTTCACCTTCTAGTCATGTTGAAATGAGATTTGACGAAAGTAGGATGTCATGTTTCATTATATAATAACCAAATCAAAAGGATTGCGCTTTCTTATGAATTTAAATTTATCTTTTCAATTTAATTTAATATTATGATGATTATTTTAATTTTTATTAAACAATCACATACACATAAAACGCGTGTCAAGAAAATTAGTATAACTAAACGTTGATGCTTTTTTTACTAAGACAAAGCGATTAGTGCAGAAAGTTTACTTATATGATTTGATTAAGATATATACGGTGAAATAATAACAAAAATAATTTCGTTTAAAGATCAATGATTTGATTAAGACATATACGGCGAAATAATAACAAAAAGTTGATAATATGACGCAGTTAACTAATTGATTTGTATTGGAAAAAAAAATTAATTGGTTTGTGTCTCGTGTTGAAACAAGTGAATTAACATACTTAGATTTCAGACAAAATAAACTACTTCTGCTTTACCTTACGTTTTAACTACGGTGTCAAGTTAAAATTGACAAGATGACAAAAAAAAAAAAAAAAAACAGGGTAAAACCCTTGCCCAAAATTCCGGTAGTCACATCCTCATAATTCAGGACAAAGGTTTTAGATAACTTTTGTGAAATTTTCTTAAAAAAATAATTTTAAAAAAAATTTTTAATAAAAAATTTAAATTGATAGATTAATAAAATTCAATGTGAAAATCTATAACATGTAAAGAAATTATTTAAAATATTGTTTGTAATTCAAATTTGATCGATAATTATTAAATGATAAAAATTTTATTTATTTTTACTCAAAATCTTTATCTAAAAATATATATAAGAATTTATTAAATTTTTTTAAAAAAATTTTAAACACTTGATCTATATAATAAAATCTTTCAATTTATTGATTTTAATTTTTATTTAATCGTTTATAATAGAAAAACTTCATCCACTTTACCTAAAAATCTTTATCTAAATCTTTCCTCATTTTCGGTGTTGCATATGGTTCAATCTCAGGATAATAACTTCGTTAATAAAACATTTGGATTTCCCTAAATTTCATGGCAATATTTACCATAAATAATCTTAATCCTAAACTTCGTGCTAACAACCCGGTGCCAGGCCCAATATTTATTGTTAGGCCCAAATTCAATCAATGGATCAATACGCATTAAAAGGCTTTCTCGAGCCCTATTCAAAACTTATATTTATGTATTTTCTTTTTCTTTTCTTTCTTCTTTGTATTTTTCTTTTTGAATTTAATTTTTTATTATAACAATATAATAAAAAGTCAACAGTCTTATGATCTATTTGTAAAATGTTAAACACTTAATTTAAGTGATCATAATAATAATAGTAGTGATGGAATTTATTGTGGTTTAGAACATGTTCTTTTTATGACTTCTCTTAACTGAGATAGGAAATTCAATGCTTGAAGTAGGAATTGATTTGATTATACTATATTTATTGAAGGAATCAAGTAATATTTAACAAGTTTTTTTTTTCTTTTTTTTCAACTCATTTTATATCTAAAATATTTTTTTCTGACTCGATCATACCACTCAACCGAGCTATTACCTTTTATTAATATTAAGATTCTTAATTAAGAAGTCAAGAAAGAGCAATAAAAAAAAATCTATTGATCGAGCAAAAGGAGAGAGAAGGATTCGAACCCTCGATAGTTCTTTATTTCAAACTTAACTGGTTTTCAATACCAAAGCTATCTACCACTCAGTCATCTCTCCAAAAGCTAATTTCTATTTTATTCTTATTCCACCGAATTGAACAAGGCCATATGAGTTGATACCATCACGATGTATAAAAAAATATTGTATGTGAACTTATAGGTTGATCTATTTATCTGTATATATAGGTATATAAAATGCATGATCTAACATGTTTATTGTGAACGTGAAATAAAAAAATCACCCTTGACCCCATGTTCGAATAAAAGCTGTAAAGGATTGGAATAAGTCATATAGAATCAATCAATTCATGATAAAATCTCTCTACTCTATCTCACATTTTATTAATTTTTTTTTTTTGTTGATGTAATAGAGGGATCAAATGGTATAATTCTTTTGTTGGTCGCTTGGAGTATTAGAAACATGACTATTCCTTTCCAATTGGCTATTTTTGTATTAATTGCTAATTCATCAATCCTACTTATTAGTGTACATGTATTTGCTTCTCTTGATGGTTAGTTGAGCAACAAAAATAATGTATTTTCCAGTACATCTTTATGGATTAGATTAGTTTTTCTAATGGGTATCCTTAATTTTCTTACTTTTTCAATCTATCCATTCTGGATCAAAAAATGACATTTTTCACGAATTCTTCAAATTTTGAGATACATTCAAATTCAATAAAATAATATAGAAGTACAAGTTGTCAAAATGAAAATAAAAAAAAAATAGAGGGGTTTAGCCAAACTTCTGTAATCTATAACTTGAATGAAATAAATAGAATTTCAATGACAAATGAAAAGAAAATGATAAAATAGAAATTATAATAAAAAATGAAATTATAAAAAATTATAAATTAATAAATTATTATACTTAAATTAAATTAAATTAAATTAAATATAATTTATTATACTTTTTTATTAAATATAAATAATAATAATAATAATAATAATGATATTTATAAACTTTGATATCCTCAAATATAAAAAAAAAAAATTAAGAACAAAATAAAAATTTTCACCTTAAAAATGAAAAAGATTCATTTGATTAATCAAAAGTTAAATTTATTTTGTTCTTTAAAATTATTTTAAAATTCCTTCTATGATTATCACTTTAAACAACGCTTATAACTAGTTAATATTACTTAGGAAACACATATAGTTTATCATTTACAAATTTATAGCTTATTGATTTTTTTTTTTTTTAGTATGGAAAAGATGTTATCATTTAGCCCCCAACTTTTCTTGCAAACATTTCTTTATTACTCTTGATAAATATCTTCACAATGAACCTTTCTGCAGGAAGGCAAGAAAGATGAAAGAGAGATCCTAGTAGCCTTCTGATCATACCTGTTAATAACTTAACATCATATTGCCATATAAATAAAAAATAGTTAAAAGTGAAATCTGTATAGTGGAAAGTAGGCATTGTCCAACTTGGCTATCTATGCTTATTTTAATGTAAATCTGGCTATATTATGCTAATATGGACCCTTAACCATTAATAGAACCACGGACAATAGGAAACTTTTTTTTTAAAAAAAGTTTGTAGCCGGGAAGAATGAAAGTAATTGTAGGTATTAAAATTAAAATTTTAATCTTATTAGATGTTTGCTTTTAAAAATAACTGCATAATTCGATTGAATTAATATCTGAATTTTATCTAATAATTTTAACCCAACAGAAAGATTAGATATCATTTGGCCACAAAAAATATAAAAGAATGTAATTTGAGCATTGAGTTTGAGTTGGTATTTCTCTTTAATTAACCTCACTCTCTCCGTTCCATCCTTCAACTTCTCAGTTCTTCAACAATGGCTACAAGAGATCATCAAATTAAGCTTGCCCCATTCGATCAAAATCCAACACCCCAAGAGCCTGGCATTAGTTTTGTTTGCAAATCATTTCAAAAATACTACCCTCCTGATATTCCAAGAAAGGTAAAAACAGTTTTGCATGTATCTCAACTTCCAACCCTGTCAAAACAACATCTTACATAAAACTATAGCTTTTCCTTTTTGTATAAACAACATTAGTTGTCCGATAAAATTTTATATGTACATATGTAACAGGTGTTTGCAGAGATCATAGCAACCTACTTGCTAGTGTTTGTGACATGTGGATCAGCAGCCATTAGTTCCATTGATGAAAACAAAATCTCAAGGCTTGGAGCTTCAATTGCTGGTGGGCTTATTGTAGCTGCAATGATCTATGCAGTTGGCCATGTCTCTGGTGCACACATGAACCCAGCTGTTACTCCAGCATTTGCAGCTGTCAGACATTTTCCACGGAAACAGGTACATTATTTTCTTTTTAGTTCCTGAAATCACCTTGTTTTTGCTAGGCTTGGCTATTCGTATCATATAAAATATTAAAATTTATTTATTTATTCGTATCGTGTTTTATATAAAAATTATATTTTGTAATTTGTATGGATACGAAAATATAAAATATAATTTTTTTGTTTTGCTAAATTCATATATAATTATTACTATAATTTTAAACCGTACTATTTTTGTGTTTTATTTTTGTATCATATTAATGTTATATTATTGTATCGTATTTTAAATTACCAACTCTAATTTTTGCTTTGGAAACAATGAAAATAAATAATATTAGACAAAAAAAAATCACAGTCTGATCCAATGATCTTGATCTTCAATTTTTTTCTGTTATTTTCTTTGGTGATGATTTCTTATTCTTTTGGCAAAGATTCACTACAGAAAATTGACTATTGCTAACAAAAATTTTTGTCAATAATAATATGTTTTCCATTGATAACAACATTACTAATAAAATTTACCGACAAAAAAATTTATAAGTAATAGATAAGTTGATAATATAATTTTAGGTTTCACCTAAAACAAATTGGATTGACATGATGACATGGCAAATAAATAAGTGGGGTCGGGCCCAAGTTATAGTTTTTGGATTATTGAAACCATTTTAACTTTGACATTAAAATAAATTTTGGTGTTCAAAAATTTATTTTAATTTAAACACAAAATTAAACAAAAAAAATAATTTTTTAGTTTAAAATTTTAATTTTTCAACTCAAAAAAAAAAAATGAACTCTTCAAAAAAATGATTTTATACTAAAAAAAATACATTTAGGATAAAAACATTATTTTATTATCTTTAAAATTTAAAAATTTTATTATTTTGTATATATTTTAAATATTTTAATTATTAATATCACTTTTTTATAATGTTATCAAACATTTAAAATCTCTAATCACACTTTTTTATCATATTTTCAAATGTATTTTTTTTAATTCAGATCTTTTTCACTGCAGCAGCAACGCTTAACTATCCATTAATAGTTTTGAACTCAAATAAAAGCTTCACTTAACCACAATTAATACATCTAAATGAATAATGGAATAATTCATGGGCAAATAAACTATATTCAACATTTATTTTTAATCCACTAAAAATTAAATACTCAACTAACCACATGATTGGAATATATGTATCCATATTGAAAACAAATAGAATTATTTGAATTTATTTTTATATGCTCATTTCAAAAATATTAAAATACTCTGGTCGGCAGTCCATACTTATCTTTTGAGTAGCATAATTATATGTTAAATTAAAAAATAATGCAAACCATAAATAGAATAAACAAAATGCACTAAAAACAATGAAAAATAGAATAAACTGAAAGAAAAATGGATGAATAATAATATGTTATGAATGGAAGTTCTTTCATCACTTTCATCACTTTCAACCTTTATTTTTCTTTATTAAACAGTATTGGAAAATGCAACATGCATGAAGGTCAAAATATTGTATGAGTTAAATAATTGTGAAGACAGTAACAATTATGGTTAATTATATTCCAATTGCAATCATTTTTAAGAACAAATAAATCAAACCTTCTGGGGTTTTAATTTCTTGTAGGTCCCATTCTATGCTGCAGCTCAACTAATAGGAGCAATCTTTGCATCATTCGCACTTCGCGTATCATTGCAACCAATAAAACATATTGGCACCATATAACCTTCGGGGTCAAATTTTCAAGCTCTAGTCATGGAAATAGTTGTCACATTTTCAATGATGTTTATCGCATCAGCTGTGACGATTGATACTGAAGCGGTAAGAATCATCTCAAAGGATTATCAATGCTCTAACTCATGACTTCTTATCATCAAGACAAATGAATTAATCAATTGAATCAATCAGTTATTGATACACACAAATATTTAATGTCATAACATACTTATATTGTACTTATATAGTAGAATGGTACATGACATTTTCTTCTCAAAGTTTTGTCCTTTCTGAGGTATAATTGGATCTTTCCAGTTTTTATATGTTTCCATATTGACGGATAGGAGAGCTAGCAGGCATAGCTGTTGGTTCTGCTGTTTGCATAACTTCAATCTTGGCTGGGTAAGCAACTTTAGAAATCTTCATTTATGAGTCAACTCTTCCAATTCCTTTTTCTTAGCTGGCATTATATGCCCAATTAACCTTATTATATGGCCAATGAACCTTCATTAATGGACAGATTCATTTGTCCAAATTGTTTCTTGAAGATTCTCTTGAAATTGATTCTTCAAAAGATGACAAAAATAGAAAACCAGCATCTAGGCCACAACATATGTACATAAGCACACATAAAAAAAATGTAGTGCTAATTACAAGTTGTCTAAGCATTTATTTATACATATATATATATATATATATTTTTCAGACCAATATCAGGTGGATCAATGAACCCAGCAAGGACCATAGGACCAGCACTTGCTAGTGCTCAGTACAAGGGAATTTGGGTGTATGTGGTTGGACCAGTGATAGGAACCTTGACGGGGGCATGGTCTTACAATCTGATCCGAATGACAGATAAGCCGGTGCATGCAATCTCTCCGCGTTCATTTTCTTTCAAACTTCTTCGAATGAGAAGCCAAGATGGAGAGGTTCCAAACGAAGAACCTGTCAATGATCTTTGAATTATCGATTCATGTTCAATATCAAGGGCAAGGCAATCCTCACACCCGTCTTATCGCTATCCTGAAATCTAGATTATGGACATATCTTGAAAAAATGTTCTTGTATTATAACTGTAATACATATATAGTTGTATGTAATAGTATATAGAAGTAGAATTGGAAAATAAAATTATGCTGAAGAAAGAAGAATAGCCTGCTACAGCTACAGCAACTTGAAACCAAATTCCCTGTATGCCAAAATGCACTTTGGAAAAAATAAAGAAAGTAATCCATCGTTGGATATGCCAAAAGTTCAACATTCAAAAAAAAAAAAAAGAGAAAGCATAAACAAAGAATCAGCAAATCAAAATCTGTTTTCAGAACGACAAACAAAAAGAGAAACAAAGAAAGATTATAGCTCCCTTTAATTAAAAAAGCAAGTGTGGAATGGAGAAATAAATGTGTTTGAGGAAAATTATAGCTGGTCGAATCGTTCTTCTAACATTATAGTGGCTAGTACTAGAGATTATTTGCATTTTAGGGACACTAGACGGCTTACTTCTATAATGCAAGTTCGGTTTATTGCTTGGCAACCTCCTCCTGCGGAGTTTATGAAGGTGAATGCTGATGACTCAACTTTATCTAATCCTGGGGAACTTGCTATAGGAGGCATTGCTCGGGACTGAGAGGGGTATTGGAACTATGGTTTGGGTTTGAAAATTGCTTGGGCACGAGGCATTCGGAGGTTGCTTTTAGAATTGAATTCTCTATTGGCAGTGAAGAAAGTTACAGGCCCTTACTTGATAAGGATCGATTATACCATGCTATTTACCAATGTCACTAACTCATGCACGGGGACTGCGATTGCAGGATTAAACACATTTAAAGGTAGGGTCGGAACCGAACATGAACGAATAAATGTTTGTGTGTGGTTTATTTGTTTATTTTTAAAGGTATTCATGTTCAGTTCATGTTAGCTAAGAAAATTGTTTTGTTCATCCATATTTGTTCGTTTAAATAATAAATTGTTCACGTTCGATTCATGTTCTTTCAATTATATTAAATAAACTTATTTGTGAACATTATGTCACAACGTATAAATCCGTTGACCTACTATTAAATATGAATTAAACGAATCATCACCAATCTTTTTCGTTTAGGTGTGATTGGTCACCTGATAGAATCTATTCTATTTAAAGAAGAGTCTAAGATTGACTTAAGTATCTTTAAATAGCAAATTTCAGTTCACAAAATCAGATTTTAGATCCGGGAATGCGGTTACACGTGAAGAAGGTTACAGTACCCTCACAGCGCCCATCCAAAGAATGGTATTATTTGATTTTAAATTATTCAAGCCTTAAAATATTCTTATAATTTTACCAAATTGTTTAATTATTGGAAACTAATTCTAAATTTTCTCTAATAGTTTGGTAGCAATTTAAGATAATTTCTTCACCCCAAGAATATTTAAGGAGACTAGTATCTCACTCTAAAGAGGCTCTGTCGTCAGGTTCATTAATATATTTTTATTCAAAAAAATAATTAGTAAAATCTTTTACTAGTTTGGTAAGATTTACTTTGATGTAGATCTCCCAATAGTTTCATGAGATTTCTATGTAAATTTATTTTTAGAAAATATATTAAATCTTTTAATAGTTTGGTAAGACTTAATTTAAAATGCAAATCCTCCAATAATTTGGTATGATCAAAAAAAAATATTTTATTAGTAATATTTTTTATAAAATTGATTTATGAGATTCTTCAATAGTTTAGTAGAATTCATAAAAAAATTTAAATTCATGAAAAATCCTCCAATAGTTTGGTAAGATTCATGAATTTATTTTAGAAATATTTTTTTTATTATTATTTTTAAATAAATAAATTACTTAAATTTAATAAAATTCATAAAGGTATTTTAATAAAATAAATAATAAAAATTTCAATTTAAAGTAATGAGTAAAATAATAATTAAAGAAGAAAATAATAATAAGTAAAAATAAAAAATCTAAAAATAAAATGAAAATAAAATAGAAAAAGTAAAATAAAATAATAATTAAAGATGAAAATAATAATAATAAGTAAAAATAAAAAAATGAAAATAAAATAAAGAAGTAAAATAAAATAATAATTAAAGATGAAAATAATAATAATAATAATAATAAGTAAAAATAAAATAAATCTAAAAATAAAATAAAAATGGAAAAAGTAAAATAAAATCAAAATAGAAAATAGGATGAAAGAAAAAAAAAAAAAAGAAAACTTGCGATCGAGTCAAGCTTAAAGCGTGGATCTTCATGTGGGTCATTGAGTTCAAGCAAAAATTTCACACTTCAATCGAAAAGTTCATCCTAAACCCAAAAAAGCTTTCAGATTCTTGAAAACCTAATAGAAAATCTCAAAATCAAACAGCAACAAAAAAACTTTAGCAAAAATCTCATAAACTCAATAAAATATGGTATCAAACTCAGAAATTAAAACCTAAATTCAAGAAATCCAAAAATCAAATCAAATTCAGAATGAAATAAAATCACAAAACAAAAAAAATCTTAAAATATGCTTAAATGATTCCTCCCAAAAACGAAAAACTAAGATCCCTAGAATTTTTCTTTTTTTTCCCCAAAAAAACTCTCAAAAGCCTAGAAAAACTTTTTTAACAATTTTGATTCATTAGCCCCCTTTATGTATGTGTGCTTGAATACTGTTTTATAAGGATTCAATCCTTATTTATTCTAGCAAGTAAATCGAATCTAGGATTGGGATTGCATGTGATTTGATTTGATTATAATTTTATTGTGATTTTGTAATCTACGACTTGATTTTAAGTTTCTCTTTTTATAGGATTTGCATGAATCAGGCTAAAATTACTCATTTTCTGATTTCTCTCTTTCTCTTTTGACTTTTTTTTTTTAAACAAGTAAAATCAAATCAAATCAGATTAAATTTAAAATTTTCATATTGGGCCCGAAGCTTAGTTTTTTGTCTTAAAAAAATCTCAAATAAAATGGGATGTCTACTGTTGCCCCTCTTTGCATAGTTTCTGTGAAATTGAAATTGTGCAAAAACAAAAGATATCTATTTTGTTCGAGTTTTAAAGTTGAAGTCAAAATAAAAATGTGAAAATGACTAAATTGAGTCGAAGTCGAAACTCATCGAAGAATAACAAAATAGGAAAATGATTGAGATTGAATTGCGAAACAAGAAATTAAAATGATTTAGATTGAGCTAAGATTAGAATGGATGACTGAAACTAAACTGCAAGTCAGAATAATAAAATGATTTGGATCGAGCTGAGATCAAAATTGAGCGACTGGAAATAAACTCTAGGTCTAAAAAATAAAATGATCTAGAATGAATCAAGATTAAAAAGGGTGATTGGAATTGAATCGTAGGTCCAAAAAATAAAATGATCTAGATTGAGTTAAGATCAAAACGAGTGACTAAGATTGAATCGTAGGTTAAAAAAATAAAATTATCTAGACTAACCCGAGATTGAAACCGAGCGATTGGGATTGAACCGTGGGTTTGAAAAATAAAATGATCTGGACTTAGCCAATATTGAAAATGATTGACCAAGATTGAATCATGAGTTAGAAAAATAAAATTCAAAATTTCATCTTGAAATCCAAAGATTTACAATTTGGAAATTCAAATATTTATAAGGTTCCATAACAAAAGTTTAAAGATCCCAATATTCCAAGTTTCACAAAAAAAAAAAAAAATCACAAAGATTCAAGATTTGCAAAGGTTTTTATATTCACAAGTGTCATAACATATAGATTTGTGGACCTACTACTAGACATCGATTAAAAGAGTTACCACCAATCTTTTTTGTTTAGGTATGATTGACCACTTGATCGAATCTATCACATTTAAAGAGTAATCCTAAGATTGACTTAAGTATTTTTAAATAGTATATTCTGATCTATAAAACCAAAATTTAAATAGTATATTCTTGAATTAACCTCTCTCTCTTTTCCATCCTTCAATTTCTCAATCCTTCAACAATGGCTACAATAGATCATCAAAATAAGTTTGCCCCATTCGATCAAAACCCAACACCCTAAGAGCCAGGCATTAGTTTTGTTTGCAAATCATTTTAAACATGCTACCTGCCTGATTTTCCAAGAAAGGTAAAAAAGTTTTGCATGTATCTCAACTTCCAACCCTATTAAAACAACATCTTACATCAAACTATAGCTTATCCTTTGTATAAACAACATTAGTTGTCTGATAAAATTTTATATGTACATATGTAACAGGTGTTTGCAGAGATCATAGCAACCTACTTGCTAGTGTTTGTGACTTGTGGATCAGCTGCCATTAGTGCCATTGATGAAAACAAAATCTCAAGGCTTAGAGCTTCAATTGCCAGTGGGCTTATTGTAGCTGCAATGATCTATGCAATTGGCCATGTCTCTAGTGCACACATGAACCCCGCTGTTACTCTAGCATTTGCAGCTATCAAACATTTTCCATGGAAATAGGTAAATTTTTCTTTTTAGTTCCTAAAATCACCATGTTTTTGCTAGGCTCGACGATTCGTATATTTCTATCATGTAAAAATATTAAAATTCATTTATTCATATCGTATTTTATATGAAAATTATGTTTTGTAATTTATGTCAACACGAAAATATAAAATATAAATTTTTTTGTTTTATTAAATCAATATATAGTTATTACTACAATTTTAAGCCATGTTACCTCCATGTTCTATTTTTGTATCGTATTAGTGTTGTATTACTGTACCGTTTTTTAAATTGTCAGGTCTAATTTTTGCTTAGGAAACAATGAAAATAAATAATATTAGACAAAAAAATAGCAAAGTCTGATCCAATGATCTTGATCTTCCATTTTTTTTCTATTATTTTCTTTGGTGATGATTTCTTATTCTTTTGGCAAAAATTCACTATCGAAAATTGACTATTGCTAACAAAAGTTTTTGTTAATAGTAATATGTTTTCCATTGATAATAACATTACTAATAGAATTTACCGACAAAAAATTTTATAAGTAATAGATAAGTCAATAATATATTTTTAGGTTTCACCTAAAACAAATTGGATTGACATAATGAGATGGCAAATAAATAAGTGGGGTTGAGCCCAGGATACAGTTTTTGGATTATTGGAACTATTTTAATTTTGACATTAAAATAAATTTTTGTATTCAAAAATTTATTTTAATTTAAACACAATATTAAACAAAATAATAATAATTTTTTTAGTTTAAAAGTTTAATTTTCGAACTCAAATAAAAAACTCTTCAAAAAAATGATTTTATAGTAAAAAAAATACATTTAAGATAAAAATATTATTTTATTATCTTTAAAATTTTAAAATTTTGTTATTTTGTATATATTTTAAATATTTTAATTACTAATATCATTTTTTATAATATTATCAAACATTTAAAATTTCTAATCACACTTTTTTTATCATATTTTTTAAATGTATTGTTTAATTCAAATCTTTTTCACTGCAGCAACAACGCTTAACTATCCATTAATAGTTTTGAACTCAAATAAAAGCTTCACTTAACCACAATTAGTACATATAAATGAATAATGGAATAATTCATGGGCAAATAAACTACATTCAACATTTGTTTTTAATGCACTAAAAATTAATTACTCAAGTAACCACATGAGTGAAAATATATAGAATTATTTGAATTTATTTTTATATGCTCATTTCAAAAATATTAAAAGACTCTGGTCGGCAGTCCATACTTATCTTTTGAATAGCATAATTATATGTTAAATTAAAAAATAATGCAAATCGTAATGGTGAGTACTCCCTTTCTCAAACAAAATGCACTAAATACAATGAAAAATATAATAAAATGAAAGAAAATGTGATTGAATAATAATGTGTTATGAATGCATGTTCTTTCATCACTTTCAACCCTTATTTTTCTTTATTAAACAGTATTGGAAAATGCAACATGCATGAAGGTCAAAATATTGTATGAGTTAAATAATTGTGAAGACAGTAACAATTATGGTTAATTGTATTCCAATTGCAATAATTTTTAAGAACAAATAAATCAAACCTTGTGGGGTTTTAATTTCTTGCAGGTCCCATTCTATGCTGCAGCTCAACTAATAGGAGCAATCTTTGCATCATTTGCACTTCGCGTATTATTGCATCCAATAAAACACGTTGGCACCACATCAGCTTCGGGGTCAAATTTTCAAGCTCTAGTCATGGAAATAGTTGTCACATTTTCAATGATGTTTATCGCATCAGCTGTGACAATTGATACTAAAGCTGTAAGAATAATCTCAAAGGATTATCGAGACTTTAATTCATGACTTTTTATCATCAAAACAATTAAATTAATTAATTGATTCAATCACTTATTGATACACACATATATTTGATGTCACAACACACTTATATTGTACTTATATGGTAGAATGGTGCATGGCATTTTCTTCTCAAAGTTTTGTCCTTTTTGAGGTATAATTGGATCTTTCCAGTTTTTATATGTTTCCATATTGACAGGTAGGAAAGCTAGCAGGCATAGCTGCTGGTTCTGTTGTTTGCATAACTTCGATCTTGGCTGGGTAAGCAACTTTTGAAATCTTCATGAGTCAACTCTTCCAATTCCTTTGTCTTAGTTGCCATTATATGCCCAATTAATCTTACATTAACGGACAGATTCATTTGTCCGAATTGTTTCTTGAAGATTCTCTTGATATTCATTCTTCAAGAAAAACCAGCATCTAGGCCACAACATATGTACATAAGCACACATACAAAAAAAAAAAATGTAATGCTAATTACAAGTTGTCTAAGCATATAAATAAATATATATATATATATATATATATATATACTTCAGACCCATATCAGGTGGATCAATGAACCCAGGAAGGACCATAAGACCAGCGCTTGCTAGTGCTCAAAACAAGGAAATTTGGGTGTATGTGGTTGGACCAGTGATTGGAACCTTGACGGGGGCATGGTCTTACAATCCGATCCGATGACAGACAAACCATTGCATAAAATCTCTCCATGTTCATTTTCATTCAAACTTTGTCGAATGAGAAGCCAAGATGGAGAGGTTCCAAACGAAGAACCTGTCAATGATATTTGAATTATCGATCTATTGTTCGATATCAAGGGCATGGCAATCCTCACACTATTTTTTTCTCTACCCTGAAAACTAAATTGTGGACAAATCTTGAAAAAAATGTTGTTGTATTATAACTGTAATACATATATAATTGTATGTAATAGTATAAAGAAGTAGGATTGGAAAATAAAAATTATACTGAAGTTGTATTATCACTTGCATTCACACTTGCATGTAATAGTTGTATTATCACTTGCATTCGCACTTCCATGTGCATCATGAGAAAAACATTTGCATTCACATTTGTATCATGAGAAAGACATTTGCATTTACATTATCTACATCATAACCAAGACATTCGTATATGCTTCATTGCATCATAGAAAAAGTATTTGTAAGGGCATTTACATGAAAGGAACATTGGCATCTGTATTATGAAAAAAGTCACATGTATTTGCATCAAGCATTTGCATTCTTGCATTTGCATAAACATTCACATTAGCATTATTTGATGAAAATAGACATTTGTATCATGATTGTGTTTGTCAACTTTCTAAATATTAGAAAAAAGGAAAAGAAAGGAAACAGAGACATTTTAAGTAGTAAAAAAAAAGTGAAAAACAAAAAAGAAAGAGAAAAATAATGGAAAATTAGCAAAAAAACAAGGCAAAAAGAAAAAAGAAAGTCTATCATGTAAGAGATGAGAAAGAAATAAGAAAAAAAGAAAATAGTTTGATAAAAGACCAAAAAGTAAAAAAGGTTTGAAAAGTTGAAAGAAAAATTATCTATAAAAAGCAAAGGGGTTGTTGAAAAAATGAATGAAAAAAGATGAGATATGACACAAAATAAGACTTAAGCCTAGTCTAGCTGCCACTCAGATCAAATTAAGCCCAAATTAGTTGGCACCCAAGCCTAGATTAGCTTGTACCCAAGCCAAATTAGCTTGCACTTTAGCTAAGAGCTAAGACCAATAGGCACACAAGCCTAGTTTAGTTAGCATCCTAATCAAACTAAACTCAGATTAGTTGGCACAGTTGACATTTTAAACATAGTTTAGCTGGCACTTTAAGCCCAGTTTAGCTGATACTCAAATCAAACTAAGCCTAGATTAGTTAGCAATTTAAGCCCAAATTGACTTGCACCTTAAACCCAGATTAGGTTGACATTGACAAAATTTAAGTCTACTTTAATTGGCACTCGAATTTTAATGAAATGGGCACCAGTTAAGAAAAATGTTGTGATCAAATTTTCTACAAAATTACTTGGTGGTGATATCCAAAGTTAGAGAAATCATAAATTTTGAATGTCTTCTTTTTTTACAAACAAATTTTTAGAAAATAATTTGTAAGTTTTCCAAGCAAAATCTATGATTTCTTAATGATTTCCAAATACCTTCAAGCAAAATTTTAAATTTTTGAATGATTTCAAAGACCTCTAAACAAAGCCTCAAAATTTTTTTCATAATTTCTAAGACCTCAAAGCAAACATTTAAATGATTCATAAGACCTTTGGGCAAAATGTTTAAATTTTTTTAAACTTTCAAAGCCTCTAATCAAAGGAGTTTTCATACATAACAAGATTTTTAAGACCTCCAAGCATAATCTCTAAGACTTTCGGGCATAATCTTTAAGATTTTTGAACATAATCTCTAATACTTATGGGCATAATCTTTAAGATCCTTAAGCATAATCTTTAAGACCTCTAGATAAAACATTTTAAATTTTTAAAGTTTCGAGGCCTTAAATTAGAGGAGCTTTCATACATGACAAGTTCTTTAAGACCTCCGAGCAAAACATTTTAAATCTTTAAAGTTTCAAGATCTCTAATAAAAGAAGCCTTCATACATGACAAGATCTCTAAGACCTCCAAGCAAAATATTTTAAAATTTTAAAGTTTCAAGGCTTCTAATCAAATGAGCTTTCATACACAACAAGATCTCTAAGACCTTTAGACATAATCTTTAAGACCTTCGGGCATAATCTTTAAGATCTTCGGACATAATCTCTAAGACCTTCAAGCAAAACATTTTAAATTTGTAAAGTTTCAAGGCCTCTGATCAAAAGAGATTTCAAAAATGTTAAGATTTGTAAGACCTCTAGGCATAATATCTAAAACCTTTGATCATAGTCTCTAAGTCCTCCAAATAGAATTCGTAAGTCTTCTGAGTTAAATCTATTTTAGTTTTGAGATTCGTGAAACCTCCAAACATGATCTCTTGTTTTATTTTCAAAAGTTGTTGAGTTTTTTTGTTTTCAAGTGATTAAATTAATTGATTAAAAAACTCAAAATCACAAAATCAAAAAATAAAAAATAAAAAAAACAAATCAAGAAAAACCAAAAAAGAAAAAAAAAACTTTTGAAAACTTTGGCATCATTACTCTGAATAAAATTGTTATCTATGTCTTTATCCTATTTTTAATTTTCAATAATGTGCAAAGAGAGGCAGCTATAGACACCTAATTTTATCTAGATTGATTCGACTTTCGTTTGATTTTTACGTTTGATTCAAATAATTTAATTTGGACTAATGTAAGCGCGATAATTGAATTAATGTGTTTCAGGCTTGCCTCTGATTAATTGTTTTTGAATTATTTTATATGAATTAAAATCTAGTCCCATTTAAAGCGCAAATCCTAAAGTCCATTTTGATTCAATCTTGGGTCAAAATTCAATCACTTAGACTTAAAGGCCCAACTGGAGCACAAATCAATTTTTTGAGCCTCAAGCTCCAATTTTAGGCCTAGATTAATTTTTAATTCTCAATTTCATTTTTATTTTTTGGAATTAATTAAATTAATTAAAAACTAAAAGATCAAAAAATAAAAAAAGACAAGATAACAAAAATGCTCCAAAAGACAGGGCTTGCACTTCACTAGCCCCAACAACCTGCTCCTTTACCTTTCACTTTACCACCCTCTGCCACCCTACACCACCTTACAAATTTTGCCAAGTATGGAAATGTAAAGATTAAAAAGACTAAGGAGAAGGTTCCAAGACCCATAAGATTTGTTTCTTAGAATGGAAAATATGTTATCATTTAGCCCCCAACTTTTCTTACAAACATTTCTTTATTACTCATGATAAATATCTTCACAATGAACCTGTCTACAGGAAGGCAAGAAAGATTAAAGAGAGATCCTTGCAGCCTTCTGATCAAACCTGTTAATAACTTAACATCATAGTGCCATATAAATAAAAAAATAAAAGTTAAAAGTGAAATCTGTGCAGTGGAAAGTGGAAAGTAGGCATTGTCCAGTTTGGCTATCTTACTTGTTTTAATGTAAATCAGGCTATAGTATGTTAATATGGACCCTTAACCATTAATAGAGCCACGGACAATGGGTACTTTTTTAATAAAGAAAGTCACAATCTGAAAAGAATGAAAATAATTGTTGATATTAAAATTTGAATTTCAAACTTATTGGATGTTCACTCTTAAAGATAACTGCATGAATCAACTAAATTAAGATCTGAATTTTATCTAATTTTTTTAATCCAACAGGCATATTAGATATCATTGGCCACAACAACTATAAAAGAATGCAATTTGAACATTGAGATTGAGTTGGTATTTCTAGTGAATTAACCTCACTCTTCCGCTTCCATTCTTCAATTTCTCAGTCCTTCAATAATGGCTACAATAGATCTTCAAAATAAGCTTGCCCCACTCGATCAAAATCCAACACCCCAAGAGCCAGGCATTAGTTTTGTTTGCAAATCATTTCAAAAGTACTACCCTCCTGATTTTCCAAGAAAGGTAAAAACGGTTTTGCATGTATCTCAACTTCCAACCCTGTTAAAACAACATCTTACATCAAACTATAGCTTTTCCTTTTGTATAAACAACATTAATTGTCTGATAAAATTTTATATGTATATATGTAACAGGTGTTTGCAGAGATTATAGCAACCTACTTGCTAGTGTTTGTGACATGTGGATCAGCTGCCATTAGTTCCATTGATGAAAACAAAATCTCAAGGCTTGGAGCTTCAATTGCTGGTGGGCTTATTGTAGCTCAAATGATCTATGCAGTTGGCCATGTCTCTGGTGCACACATGAACCCAGCTGTTTCTCTTGCATTTGCAGCTGTCAGATATATTCCATGGAAACAGGTACATGTTTTTCTTTTTAGCTCCTGAAATCACCATGTTTTTGCTTAGGAAACTATGAAAATAAATAATATTAGACAAAAAAAAATTGCAGAGTCTGATCCAATGATTTTGTTCTTCAATTTTTTTCTGTTATTTTCTTTGTTGATGAATTTTTATTTTTTTGGCAAAGGTTTATTATTAGAAAATTAACTTTTATTGATGAAATTTTTTTGTCAACAATAACAATTTTTCAAATTTTTTATAAGTGATAGACAAGTCCATAATATGTTGCTAGGTTTATTTATAGGAAATTGGATTAACATGATGACATGGCAAATAGAAAAGTGGGGTCAAGCTCAGGTTTCAGTTTTTGAATCATTGGAACCGTTTTAACTTTGATGTTGAAATAAATTTTTGCCCACAAAATTTTATTGTAATTTAAACGCAATATTAAACCAAAAAATAGTTTTTCAATTTAAAGGTTTAGTTTTCCGACTCAAATAAAAAATCTCTTAAAAAATGGTTTTATAGTAAAAAAAATACATTTAAGATAAAAAAAATTATTATCTTTAAATTTTTAATATTTTATTATTTAGTATATATTTTTAAATATTTCAAATTCTAGTAACACTTTTTCGTAATATTATCAAACATATAAAATTTTTAATCACATTTTTCCAATCATATTTTTTAAATATATCTTTTTAATTCAAATCTTTTTCACTGCAGCAGCAATGCTTAACTAACCATTAATAGTTTTGAACTCAAATAAAAGCTTCACTTTACCACAATTAGTAAATATACATGAATAATGAAATAATTCATGGGCAAATAAACTATATTCAACATTTATTTTTAACGCACTAAAAATTAGATACTCAACTAACCACATGATTGGAATATATATATATATATATATATATATATCCATATTGAAAATATATAGAATTATTTGAATTTATTTTTATATGCTCATTTCAAAAATATTAAAAGACTTTGGTCGGCAGTCCAAACTTATCTTTTGAGTAGCATAATTATATATTAAATTAAAAAATAATGCAAATCGTAATGGTGAGTACTCCCTTTCTAAAAAAAAAAATGAGCACTAAAAACAATGAAAAATGGAATATAATGAAAGAAATATGGATGAATAATAATATGTTATGAATGGATGTTCTTTCATCACTTTCAACCTTTATTAAACAGTGTTGGAAAATGCAACATGCATGAAGGTCAAAATATTGTATGAGTTAAATAATTGCGAAGACAGTAACAATTATGGTTAATTATAGTCAAATTGCAATAACTTTTAAGAACAAATAAATCAAACCTTGTGGGGTTTTAATTTCTTGCAGGTCCCATTCTATGCTGCAGCTCAACTAACAGGAGCAATCTCTGCATCATTCACACTTCGTGTATTATTGCATCCAATAAAACATATTGGCACCACAACACCTTCGGGGTCAAATTTTCAAGCTCTAGTCATGGAAATAGTTGTCACATTTTCAATGATGTTTATCGCTACAGCTGTAACAATTGATACTAAAGCTGTAAGAATCATCTCAAAGGATTATCGATACTTTAATTTATGACTTTTTATCATCAAAACAAATGAATTAATCAATTGATTTAATCAGTTATTGATAAACACATATATTTGATGTCACAACACATTTATATTTTACTTATATAGTAGAATGGTGCATGGCATTTCTTCTCAAAGTTTGTCCTTTTTGAGGTTAATTGGATCTTTCCAATTTTTATATGTTTCCATATTGACAGGTAGGAGCGCTAGCAGGCGTAGCTGTTGGTTCTGCTGTTTGCATAACCTCAATCTTGGCTGGGTAAGCAACTTTAGATATCTTCATTTATGAGTCAACTCTTCCAATTCCTTTTTCTTAGCTGGCATTATATGCCCAATTAACCTTACATTAACGGACAGATTCATTTGTCCAAATTGTTTCTTGAAGATTCTCTTGATATTGATTCTTCAAGAAAAACCAGCATATAGGCCATAACATATGTACATAAGCGCACATACAAAAAAATAAATGTAATGCTAATTACAAGTTGGCTAAGCATATATATATATATATATATATACATGTATATTTCAGACCAATATCAGGTGGATCAATGAACCCAGCAAGGACAATAGGACCAGCACTTGCTAGTGCTCAGTACAAGGGAATTTGGGTGTATGTGGTTGGCCCAGTGATAGGAACCTTGACGGGGGCATGGTCTTACAATCTGATCCGAATGGCAGGCAAGCCGGTGCTCGCAATCTCTCCGCGTTCAGTTTCATCCCAACTTCGTCGAATGAGGAGCCAAGATGGAGAGGTTCCAAACAAAGAACCTGTCAATGATCTTTGAATTATCGATCCATTGTTCAATATCAAGTGAAAGGCAATCCTCACGCCCTTTTTATCTCTACCCTGAAAACTAGATTATGGACATATCTTGAAAAAATGTTCTTGTATTATAACTGTAATACATATATAGTTGTATGAAATGTTCTTGTATTATAACTATAATACGAGTGACCGAGATTGAATCGTAGGTCAAAAAAAATGATTTGAACTTACCCGAGATCGAAATTGAGTGATTCAGATTGAACCGTGGGCTCGAAAAATAAAATAATTTAGATTGAACCGATTTTAAAAACAAATTACCATTATTGAATCGCGAGTTAAAAAAATAAAATTCAAAATTTCAGCTTGAAATCCAAAGATTTACAATTTGAAAATTTAAACATTTGTAAAGTTATGTAACAGAAGTTTTAAAATCCCAATATTCCAAATTTTGCAAAAAAAAAAAAAAATCACAAAGATTCAATAGTTGCAAAGGTTTTTATATTCGCAAGTATTATAATATATAAATTTGTGGACTTACCACTAGACATGGATTAAAAGAGTTATCGTCAATTTTTTTTGTTTAGGTGTGATTGATCACTTGATCGAATCTGTCTCATTTACACAGTAGTTTCAAAATTGACTTAAATATCTTTAAATAGTATATTCTAATTCATGAAACCAGATTTTAAACAGCATATTCTTGAATTAACCTCAACCTCTCCCCTCCATCCTTCAACTTCTCAGTCCTTCAACAATGGCTACAACAGATCATCAAAATAAGCTTGCCCCATTCGATCAAAATCCAACACCCCAAGAGCCTGGCATTAGTTTTGTTTGCAAATCATTTCAAACATACTACCCTCCTGATTTTCCAAGAAAGGTAAAAACATTTTCGCATGTATCTCAACTTCCAACACTGTCAAAACAACATCTTACATAAAACTATAGCTTTTCCTTTTGTATAAACAACATTAGTTGTCTGATAAAATTTTATACGCACATATGTAACAGGTGTTTGCAGAGATCATAGCAAGCTACTTGCTAGTGTTTGTGACTTGTGGATCAGCTGCCATTAGTGCCTTTGATGAAAACAAAATCTCAAGGCTTGGAGCTTCAATTGCCGGTGGGCTTATTGTAGCTGCAATGATCTATGCAGTTGGCCATGTCTCTGGTGCACACATGAACCCAGGTCTTACTCTAGCATTTGCAGCTGTCAGACATATTCCATGGAAGCAGGTACATTATTTTCTTTTTAGTTCCTCAAATCACCATGTTTTTGCTAGGCTTGGCGATTTGTGTCTTCATATTGTGAAAAAATATTAAAATTCATTTATTCGTATCATATTTTATAAAAAAATTATGTTTTATAATTTATATCGAAATGAAAATATAAAATATCTTTTTTTTTTGTTTTGTTAAATCAATATATAGTTATTACTACAATTTTAAGTCATATTACCTTTGAATTCTATTTTTGTATCATTTTAGTATTGTATTATCGTGTCGTGTTTTAAATTACTAAGTCTAGTTTTTGCTTAGGAAACAATGAAAATAAATAATATTAGACAAACAAATAGCAACGTCTAATCCAATGGTCTTGATGATTTCTTTGGTGATGATTTCTTATTCTTTTGGCAAAGATTCACTATCGAAAATTGACTATTGCTAACAAAATTTTTTGTCAATAATAATATGTTTTTCATTGATAATAACATTACTAATAGAATTTACCGACGAAAAATTTTTTAAGTTATAGATAAGTCGATAATATATTTTTAGGTTTCACCTAAAACAAAATGAATTGACATGACGACATGGCAAATAAATAAGTGGGGTCGAGCCCAGGTTACAATTTTTGGATTATTGGAACCATTTTAACTTTGACATTAAAATAAATTTTTGTGTTCAAAATTTTATTTTAATTTAAAAACAATATTAAACAAAAAATAATAATTTTTTAATTTAAAAGTTTAATTTTCCAACTCAAATAAAAAACTCTTCAAAAAAATGATTTTATAGTTAAAAAAATACATTTATGATAAAAACATTATTTCATTATCTTCAAAATTTTTAAATTCTGCTATTTTGTATATATTTTAAATATTTTAATAACTAATATCACTTTTTTTATAATATAATCAAACAGTTAAGATTTCTAATCACACTTTTTTTACCATATTTTTTAAATGTATTTTTTAATTCAAATCTTTTTCACTGCAGCAGCAACGCTTAACTATCCATTAATAGTTTTGAACTCAAATAAAAGCTTCACTTAACCACAATTAGTACATATAAATGAATAATGGTATAAATCATGGGCAAATAAACTATATTCAGCATTTATTTTTAACGCACTAAAAATTAAATACTCAACTAACCACATGATTGGAATATATATATCCATATTGAAAATATATAGAATTATTTGAATTTATTTTTATATGCTTATTTCAAAAATATTAAAAGACTTTGGTCGGCAGTCCAAACTTATCTTTTGAGTAGCATAATTTTATATTAAATTACAAAATAATGCAAATCGTAATGGTGAGTACTCCCTTTCTAAAAAAAAAATGAGCACTAAAAACAATGAAAAATGGAATATAATGAAAGAAATATGGATGAATAATAATATGTTATGAATGCATGTTCTTTCATCACTTTCAACCTTTATTTTTCTTTATTAAACAGTGTTGGAAAATGCAACATGCATGAAGGTCAAAATATTGTATGACTTAAATAATTGCGAAGACAGTAACAATTATGGTTAATTATATTCAAATTGCAATAACTTTTAAGAACAAATAATTCAAACCTTGTGGGGTTTTAATTTCTTGCAGGTCCCATTCTATGCTGCAGCTCAACTAATAGGAGCAATCTCTGCATCATTCACACTTCGTGTATTATTGCATGCAATAAAACATATTGGCACCACATCACCTTCGTGGTCAAATTTTCAATCTCTAGTCATGGAAATAGTTGTCACATTTTCAATGATGTTTATCGCGTCAGCTGTAACAATTGATACCAAAGCTGTAAGAATCATCTCGAAGGATTATCGATACTTTAATTTATTTCTTTTTATCATCAAAACAAATGAATTAATCAATTGATTTAATCAGTTATTGATAAACACATATATTTGATGTCACAACACATTTATATTGTACTTATATAGTAGAATGGTGCATGGCATTTTCTTCTCAAAGTTTGTCCTTTTTAAGGTTAATTGTGTTGGGAAATCACCGCAGCCTAATACCACTCGATAGGCCAAAAGGTCCCAATCCAATTATGTCAGCAGAAGTGAAATCAAATAATCAATTAAATACACAAGAGATAATAATTTAACATGGTTCGATCTAACTAACCTACGTCTACGGATGAGAATCAAGATCTACTAGTTGTAGAGAATTACAAACATACAAATCAAATCATCAATCTCACTCAACAATCAATACTCATAAAACACTCTCAATCTCCTATAGTCCTATGGAGTATTATCAACCTAAACAAACATATACCCATGTGCACAATTTCAACACAAACAAACACACACCCATATGTACCCATTTATCATAACTATATGGACCCTCTCAATCTTCTCTAGTCCACTCCCAAACATTCAAACATATACACCCATAAGACGTAAATCCCTAATACTCCTATGGGGTGTCTATCCCATAAAATTTACAACTCTCTTATATTTTTTTCTTATGCCTAGCCCTGTGAAGACTTCACCTATTTATAACCACTTAAACTTGCCTGTTAAAATCCATTTTCTTTTAGAATTCTTCTCCTGCAAGTCAAACTTGCTTATTAAGAATCCCTTTTCTTCTTAAAATTCTTCTCTTGCAAGTCAAACTTTCCTATTAAGAATCCTCTTTCTCTTAGAATTCTTCTTTTGCAAGTCTTCTTATCCATCAAGCAATACCTAGCCAATCCCAAATAAATCTTTTGTGGGATTTGAGTCATTATTCCTAACAATCTCCACCTTAACTCAAATTCCATCAATTATCTGTCTTCATGCTAGACATGCTTAGCTCCACCTACGATGAAAGTCTCACAATCATTTTTTCTTATGTGCCTTTACGTTTCATGCAAATCAATTTTCAAAACACGAACTCAAATTTCTTTCTTGAATCAAGTTCTTCTAAGCATACCTCTTCTCATGTCTCGAACCATGCTCTTCCCATGTCTTAAACTTTCAGCCCTTCTCACATCTCGAACCTTCAGCCCTGATACCACTTGTTAGGAAATCACCATAGCCTGATACCACTTGTTAGGCCAAAAGATCCTAATCTAATCATGCTAGCAAAAGTGAAATCAAATAATCAATCAAACACACAAAAGATAATAATTTAACATGGTTCAATCTAATTGACCTACGTTTACGGATGAGAATTAAGATCCACTAGTTGTAGAGAATTACAAACATACAAACCAAATCATTAACCTCACTTAACAATCAATATTCATAAGACACTCTTAATCTCCTCTAGTTTTATGGAGTATTCTTAATTCAAACAAACATATACCTATGTGCACATTTTCAACACAAACAAACACATACTCATATGTACCTATTTATCATACCTATGTGGATCCTCTCAATCTTCTCTAGTCCACTCCCAAACATTCAAACATATACACTCATAAGATATAAATCCTTAATACTCCTATAGGGTGTCTATCTCATAAAATTCTACAATTCTCTTACATCTTTTTATTATGCCTAAGCTTGTAGAGACTTCACCTATTTATAACCATATAAACTTGTCTATCAAAAATCTCTTTCCTTTTAGAATTTTTCTCCTGCAAGTCAAATTGCCTATTAAGAATCCACTTTCTCTTAAAATTCTTCTTTTGCAAGTCTTCTTATCCATCAAGCAATATTTGGCCAATCCCAAATAAATCTCTTATGAGATTTGAGTCATCATTCATAACAAATTGGATCTTTCCAATTTTTATATGTTTCCATATTGACAGGTAGGAGAGCTAGCAGGCATAGCTGTTGGTTTTATTGTTTGTATAACCTCAATCTTGGTTGGGTAAGCAACTTTAAAAATCTTCATTTATGAGTCAACTCTTCCAATTCCTTTTTCTTACTTGGCATTATATGCCCCATTAACCTTACATTAACGAACAGATTCATTTGTCCAAATTGTTTCTTGAAAATTCTCTTGATATTGATTCTTCAAGAAAAACCAACATCTAGGCCATAACATATGTACATAAGCGCACATACAAAAAAATAAATGTAATGCTAATTATAAGTTGCCTAAGCATATATATATATATATATATATCATCTATATATAAAAGTGTAAACTCTAAAAGTATTAAAAGTGAATGACATAAATACCCTTATGAATTTTAAGAAATAACAAAGTTATCTTTAAATTTCTAGCATTTTTTATTTATTTAATAAAGATTATTTGTCATTAAATATATAACTTCTATTAGTTAGTTATTTAAATTTAAATCTAAAAATGTTAAAAATAAATAACATAAATACCCTTATAAATTTTAAAAAATAGCAAATTTATATTTCAATTTTTAGCATTATTTATTTATTTAATAATGATTATTTGACATTAACTTTATAACTTTTTATTCATTAGTTATTTAAATTTAAATCAATTAAAAATTTACAAATAAAATTTATATCAAATTAAACTACACTAAAAATTTATTTGTGGGATATAGTGGATCTGTTGTCCAAAATTAACTAAAATTAACTCTCATATTTATTTTTAGAATTTTTTTTCATTAATTTCTATAAGTAATAATTCAATCAAATTCATATAAAATACATTTCTCATCCTATGGCCTATGGCATACTATGAGTTCGTGATTTTGAACGAAATATAAACAAAATATTTTCTCTATTTCTCAATTACTAATTGTTTTAGTCTAAATTATTAGACCATAATGTGTATGCCATCAAAGCATTTAAACTTTATCTTAAGTAAAGCATATAATTTTTCATTTTTAAGATACAATCTAATTTACTCTTTGTTTTTTAATGGTATATATGATGAGTCCTTAAATATATTTATATTTTTTATTTATTTAATTTAGATTAACTAAAATTAAAGTTCATATAAAATTATAAATTAAATTATCAAAAATTATTGGAAAAGAGTAATACACTTATTACGGTAGGTTTACATGTTTTTTTATTTTTATGATAAATATACATTTATATGTGTCGGAACGGTTTTGAGACCGTCAGACGTAAAAGAGTTTTAAAATCGAAGTAAATGAGGGAGTCGCCACCAATCTTTGTTAGGGTGTGATTGGCCACCCAAAAGTTTATCTTTTTAATAAAACTATAAAAACGAATTTAAAGTTTATCAAAAAGATAAATTTTAATCTACGAAAAACCAGATTAGGCTCAGGAGTCGGTTACGTGTGGGGAAGGACTAGCACCCCCACAATGCCCATAAATTGGTACCATTTAATTATGCGTTATTTTCGGTGTTGGATAAAAATATTTTTGACTTGAAATTTAATAGTAATTCCCTTCATTTGAAAAAATAAAATTTTGCTAAAGCTCTTTCTTTAGGAATATCAAGAAAATTGTGAAGTTAAAGAATTATTTTAAAATTCTTCAACATCTGGCAGAATTTAAAATAACTCTTTTCACTTAAGATTTAATACGATAATCCTTAAAATGAAATAACAATCTTTATAGAAGATAAATGTTAGTGACTCTCCAACATCTAGGCAGAGTACCAAGAATTATTTCCTTCGGAATGTTATTTTTATTTTATCTTATAATATCATAATTTTTTTAAAAGTATTATTCTTTTTTTATTATAAAATATTTTATTTTCAAATAGTAAATGAAAATTAAAGACAGAATAATGCAAATAATTACCAATGATAACATGCTGATGGATGTATGCCAATGAATATTATGTAAAATGAAATGCAATTTAAAAGTTAGATTCTTAAGTATAATTAAACCACCCTGACTATCCAACATCTAGGCAGAGCTTAGGTGTGACTATTTATATTTAAGATCCAAATTTACTATTATACTTTTTATTTATTAATATTATTATTAATGCGAATTAAGAATTTGTGTAAAAAACTTAACGAAGTAAAGTTTCCTAAATACCCCATCATCTAGGTGGCATTCGGGAATAGATTACTTCAAATGAGATTTTCACATGTGCCCTTAAGATTTTCGGAATGTTTTGAATAAGGGCTCGAGTAGAGGTTTTAAGGTTAGGGTTTCAAGATTTTGAAGATTCGGATTTTAAGGTTTTGCTTTGAGTTTTGAGGGTTTTAGGGTTTGGTTTTAAGGTTTAGAGAGTCTTAAAGCTTTGATTTTAGGGTATGGAAGGTTTAGGGTTTTGATTTTAAAGGTTTGGATTGAAGGGATTTGGATTTAAGAGTTTAAAGGTTTGGGATTTCGAATTTTAAGGGGTTTCGGATTTTAGGGGTTTGGATTTAAGGGATTTTGGATTTTAGGATTTTGGATTTTAAGGAATTTTGAATTTTAGGGGTTTTAGAAACCTAGGATTTTGAAAATTAAGAATTAGTGTTTAAGGTTTCGTTTTTAAGAAAATACGAACAGCTCTAAAAATCTCCAACATCTATGCCAATTTTCGAAAGAAGTTCAATTTTAATGATTTTTGAAAATTAATGAAAAATTTCTTATATATTTCTTTTTATGAAAATTTATTAATAATAATTCTCCAACATCTAAGCGGAATTATTTCTTTAAGAAAATATTTTTTATTCTCTCCAACATCTAGGTAGGGAAAATAATAATAATTATTCTATTATTATTATTATTATCTTAAGCATTTTTAATATATATTTTTAATTATTATCTTACTTACTTTCATTTTTATTATTATTAATTTTAACATGCATGAATAATAAAAAAAAATACTCAAAATAACAAAAATGATAATATAAAAAAATTAGGAAATTCAAAAAAAAAAAAACTGAACCGGTCCGGTCAACGATCGGTTCGGCTGGACCTAAAAGGGGTTGGTTCGACTCGCGGTTCAGTCAAACCGGCTGAGGAATGGTTCAGTCCGGTTTGATCAAACCGACTCAGAGCTGTTGGAGGAACCGAGTCAACGGGTTGTTGCGCGGATCCCGGGTCAAGTCACTTGGTCCAGATGACGTCGTTTTGGCTCTTTGTTCCCCTATAAAAGACCCCCATTTTTTTCAGCTCATTCCTTCCCCCTTTCAAAAAAAAATTTTCGGCTTCTAGGAGAGTTCTTAAGTTTTGCTAGCATCTGGTGTCTAACCGTCGCTCCGACTGCCATCTAGGTCACCACCGGCGGTCATCGTCGGGGGTTGAAAACACCAAAAAACTTTTAAAAGCTCATTTCAATAAGATCTTTCCAGATCCGACGTCTGTTTTACTAGAAACAACCTCAATCGATGTAGATCGAGGGTTGAAGCTTTTGGTTTCCTTTCTTTCTTTTTTTTTTTTGAGAAACTGACTTTTTGTTTTTGGTTTATTTTGTGGTGCTTGCTCGGTGCTGATGGTTCTTCGCCGTGGCGAGGACTGTGTTGTTTTTTTTTTCTTATGTTTTGTTTTTGTTTTTTTATTTTTTTTTGTTCTAGGTATGGATTTGGGCTTTTTGAGAGAGCTAGGGTTTCTGGGTGTGTGGATTCTCGTAGTGGCCAAATGGGTGCTCAGTCCAAGAGCTTCCAAAGAGACTGAAAAGAAGGTGATCTAGTGCTTTATAGGGCTGAGATGGTGGTAGCAGGTTGAACGTGCGCCTGACAGGGTATGGGTGGTGGTTCTAGGCAATCAGAGTATGGTAGGGATAAAGGTATGGTGCTGGTAGTGCGGTGGGTGGCCAGTGGTGCCGTGCAAGGCACCATTGCCAACCCAAACCCTTTTTTTTGTTTTTTTTGTACTTTATATTTTATATTATTATTTTTTTAATAATTAAAAATTAATAAATTTTTAATTTTAATTAAACCAATATTATTATTATTAATAAACAAGAACTGAAAATAGTAGACCCGGATAAAATCGGTTTCTATAGCTGCCCCTCTTTGCACATTACTAAAAATCAAGAATAGGACAAAGATAAAGACAACGATTTTATCCGAAAGCAAATCATGGATTTTTCAAAAGTTTTTCTTCTCATTTTTTTAACCACAAGTCAAATGATAAAGAAAACGATCGGGACAACACCACAAGTTGAGACATAAACAAAAACGACCGGGACAACACCGCAAGTCGAGAAGTAAAGAATCGATCAAGATAACACTGCGAATCAAGAAATAAAGAATCAATTGAGACAACACCACGAATCAAAATCATGCCCGAAGGTCTTACAAAAATCATGGCTAGAGGTCTTATAGAATTGACTGGGACAACACTGTAAGTTAAGAATAATGAATCGATATCGATAACACTGTGAATCAAAATTATGCCTAGAGGTCTTACAGAATCGACTAGGACAACACCACAAGTTGAGAATAATGAATCAATCGGGATAACACCGCGAATCAAAATTATGTCCGGAGGTCTTAGAAATCATGCTCGAAAGTCTTACAGAATCGACTGGAATAACACCGCAAGTCAAAATTAAAGAATCGATCGGGATAACACCGCGAATCGAAATCATGCCCGGAGGTCTTATAGAATCGACTAGGACAACACCGCAAGTCGAGAATAATGAATCAATCGGGATAACACCGTGAATCGAAATTATGTTCGAAGGTCTTACAGAATCGACTGGGACAACACCGTAAGTCAAGAAGAATGAATCGATCGGGATAACATCGCGAATCGAAATTATACCTGAAGGTCTTGGAAATGAAGATCTTTAAATGCTCTTCTCAATCAGAGGCAATAGAACTTTGAAAATTTAAAATTTTTTGAAAATGGCTTTTCCCCAATCAGAGTTAATAAATGCAATCAATGATACAAATGTCTATCTTGATCAAATGATGCTAATGCAAATGTTGGTAAAAATACAAATCTCAATGCAAATGCAAAAATACGAATGCTTGATGCAACTATATTTGACAATGACAATGTTCTTTTTATGTAAATGCTTCTACAAATACCTTTTCTTAGGATGCAGATGCCATGGTAGTGAAAATGCAAATTTTCTTATGGTGCGAATGCAAATATCTTGTGCAAGTGCAAATGCAAGTGATGCAAATGCGAATGTCTTTCTTGTGGTACAGATGTAAGTGATGCAAATGCAAATATCCTTTTCATGATGCATAGATGAGTGATGCAAATTTGAGTATCTTTTTTTTGGTAGGTTAAATGTCTTTCTCATGATACAAGTAATGCAAATGCAAGATCTTTTAAAAGGTTTTGCATCGAGAATTTTTTTATTCTGGATAGAACCTTAAAACTCTAAAACTTCATTTAGAGCCAAATAAACTGGGCTTAAATTTTATTGAAGGCCAGCTAAACTGGGCTTAAAACCTCATTTGAGGTCGGATAAACTGGGCTTAAAACTTCATTGATGGCCAGATAAACTAGGCTTAAATGTCATTGATGGCCAGATAAACTTGGTTTAAAGTTTCATTGATGGCTAGATAAACTAGGCTTAAAACTTCATTTGAGGCCGGATAAACTAGGCTTAAATCTTCATTAATGGCCAGATAAACTGGGCTTAAATTTTATTGAAGGTCAGTTAAACTGGGCTTAAATTTTATTGAAGGTCAGCTAAACTGGGCTTAAAACTTCATTTCAGGCCAAATAAAACTGGGCTTAAAGCTTCATTTAAAGCTTCATTAATGGCCAGATAAATTGGGTTTAAAGTTTCATTAATGGCCAGATAAACTGGGCTTAAAACTTCATTTAAGGCTCGATAAACTAGGCTTAAAGCTTTATTGATGGACAGATAAACTAGGCTTAAAGCTTCATTAATGGCCAGATAAACTAGGCTTAAATTTTATTGAAGGCCAGCTAAACTGGGCTTAAAGTTTCATTGATGGCTAGATAAACTAGGCTTAAAGCTTTATTGATGGATAGATAAACTGAGCTTAAAACTTCATTTGAGGCCAGATAAACTGGGCTTAAAGTTTCATTGATGGCCAGATTAACTGGGCTTAAAGCTTCATTGATGGCCAGATTAACTGGGCTGAAAGCTTCATTAATGGCCAGATAAACTGGGCTTAAATTTTATTGAATGCCAGTTAAACTGGATTTAAAACCTCATTTGAGGCCAGATAAACTGGGCTTAAAGCTTCATTTAAAGCTTCATTAATGGTCAAATAAACTGGGCTTAAAGTTTCATTGATGGCCAAATAAACTGGGCTTAAAACTTCATGTGAGGCCAGATAAACTGGGTTTAAAAATTTTTTTTTTTTTAAAATTTGACGATCCCTATCAAAAATGAAAAATGTGAGGATTTTCTTTCCAAATGGATGTAATAGTTTTATAGATAGCGATATTTATTCAAAAGGTTCCAACCCTTGAAGGGAGTGAAAGAGGCATGCAACCTCATAAAAGAAACATAAGCTTTTCTAAAAGCATGAATTCCTTGAAAATCAAACATATTCAACATTTTTCTTAGTCTCCAAATATGACATTTTGATGTATGTCAAGATCAGTTGTAAGGGCTTGAGATTTTAAAGGGTTATTTGGGAATAATCAACCCATTTCAGACTTCTATGGCTTTGATATTTTAGATCTTTCAAAAAGGTTTAGCTTTACTTGTTTAGCATCCACCATACTTAGCACCAGGAGTGACCTTTCAAAGTTGGCTCTAGACTGCCCTTTTGAGGGTTTTCACCCTAAAGTCATTTTTATTTCTAATTTTTTTTATTTGATTTTTTTTACACACTATGCACTTGAGAATTCAAATCTAATCCAAAAGAGGAAAAAAAATTTTTCAAAAAGGTTTAACGGTTCAAACAAAAAATTAGGTAATAAAAGGGAAACTCAAAAGATTCATGTTCATTTTTTCAAGAGAAACTCTTCAAGTTTAAGCTTTCATACTTGATCCAATATGGACTTTTCAAAGGTTATAATGTAGGTTAAGGTTCATGGTTGCCAAAAAAAATGATAGAAAGGCCCAAAACAAGTATTTAAGTGTATTTGAAACTAAAGATCATTTTTCATTAGAAGGATACACTCTAAGGTATATTCTATTTTATGCTTTCCACCCATTCATTTCTTTCTTTTTTCTTTCTTTTATTCTTCATTTCCTTTCATTTTTTTTTTCATCCTTTCACTAAGTGGATTCAAAACTTTTATGAACTTTAATATTGGGTTTTTGCCCCTATCACATAAGATTCCATTAGACATTCTCATTCTTAACCTTCAAACGCATTTTTTTTTGCCCTCAACGTGGAAGGTGATCCTTAGTTAGGGTTTATTTTGAAAGAATTAGATCAGGCTCAAAGGGGTAATAGGAGATAAAATTTTTATTTTTGTGAAGAGATAATGAAAGATGGCCATTTGTCATTTCAAGCATAAACACTTAAATTGAAGACTACTCTTTAGGAAAATGAACATGCAAAAAGGTTTTTTATCTCAAAAATTTTTTGGTTTTTTTTTGTCTCTTTTTTTTTTTTAACTTTGACTTTGTCAAAACCTTCTTTGGATTTGCTCAAAATTTTTTTTTAGGTGCATGATGTCATAACAATTTTTTTTTTTGCCTTTTTTTTTCTTTTTCTCTTTTTGTTGTTGTTGTTGTTTTTTTTTTTTTTTGTCCCCATAGCTCACGCCTAGATTCATTTTGCCAGTAACACGTTTCATAGAAGATGCCTCATTTTAGCAAACGATCCATAATGAAAGTAATTATAAGATAAGGGTCATATGAAATGGATAAGAAAAGGATTATGTGGGGTAAACATGTTTAAGGTATCAAATGATCTAAGTTACTCTACAAAAAGAGAACAAAAGGGTTAATCATAGCTCAAGTTGCCTTAGAGGTAATGAGATATTTCTTTTTTGACAAATATACCTCAAGACAAAGGATTGGGCCAATTTTGGGATAAAAAGCTGAAAGGGTAGTATGCTTAAGTGCATTTTACAAAACATGGATTTGAAAAATTTGGAACTACAGCATAATCTTGTCATATCAAATTATCACATTTGAATTCTAAAAAAAGAAAGTCATATAGACTTGATTTTCTAGGAACCACACATTTTGTAATGGCTGTTTCATTTGTTCATTGCCTTAGAAAAGAATATTGCCAATAATATCAGGTGAAACTAAGGTTCACAAATTCGAATTCAAAGCTATCAAGGGGTCATGACTGATGAAATGGGGTCAACTAAATGAGCAAATTGGCATTTAGGTATTTGAAAAATTCCTAATAGTGATTGCCAATTCATCATAGACTTAAAACTTTTTTTTTTTACTTTTTTTTTGTTACCTTTTTTTCCAAGACATTTCTCTAGCATCTGTACTTAACCACATAGGGCTTTATTCACATCTAACATCTTTTCTCTTTTTTTTTTTTTTAAAAAAACAAACTATGCATAAAAATTTATACAAAGTAAAAGACCTCAAATGATAATATAATCATAAAATACTATGATGTACAACATTTACTCATGCAATGCAAACCTTAGGACTTGACCAAAAAATTACCATCTTAATCGTACTCTTGAGATGATATCCAAAGTTACACAAATAAAAATTTCCCCCTTGATGTTTCAACTTTAGCATCACTAACTTGTAACTCTATTACTATCAATCATCAAGACCACCAACTAGCTTTTTAAACTTTACAGCATTTACATCGATCAAAGCTTGAACTTTATCCTTGAAGGCAGTACAATCTTCTATGGAATGCCCCTTAACTCCATCATGAAATTCACATTTAGCATTAGGATCATACCACTTTGGGTACGGAGGCTTTCTAGGTCTTGTAGGAACAACAGAGATCATATGATTCTTGATCAGTAAAGTAAAGAGCTCAATATAAGGTATTAAAAGTGAATGATACACTTTGGCTCTTTTTCTCTTATGACTCTATGAATGGCTTAACTTGATCCTTGGTTCTGTTTGTGATGAAATAATTTGAGCACACAGATGAAGTGGTCGAGGAAAATCATCGATCAAAAATATTGGTTGGGGACAATATGATAGCCATTGTGAATAATCATCCGTTGGATCTTCCTGCATCATGGTGAGATTTCTCCAATTTTGCCCTTTAACAATTATTTCTTGGGCTTGTTTTGCAAAAATATCTCCTCTTTTTTTATCACCAGTATCTATAATTCTTCCTCTTCTTATCCCATCCTTAATTCTACCCACAGCAAATAATAAAATAGCAAATTTTGATGAAGTATTACTGATCAACTTATCATAATAGGGAGAATGAGGGGTATCCACAAACAGGGAATTCAACTCTCTATTGGAAAAAAATGGTTGTACTTGTGATGCCATATTCTTTCATCTAACAGCATATTCTTTGTAGCTCTCATTGGGGTTTTTTCTCATATTTTCAAGGGTTAATCGATCTTGAGCCAACTCCAACATATATTGGTATTGCTTTAAGAATACCTGTGATAAATCTTTTCAAGTACGAATTTGACTGCTTTTCAGACTATAATACCAAATTAGCTGCTACCCTAGTTAAACTTTCTTGAAAGACATTAATAAGAAGCTTTTCATCACCGGCATACCCAACCATTTTGTGACAGTATTGAGCCAAATGTATTTTAGGACATCCAGTTTCATTATACTTTTCAAAATTTGGGGCTTTGAATCTTGATGGAATAGCAAGATCAGACACTAGACTGAGTTCATTGGCGTCAACATTCCCGTACACATCATGGCCTTTATTTACCTTCAATCTCTCTTTCAACAGATCAAATTTATCTTTCATTATTGTATCTCTTGATGGATCTGGCACACTATTTAATTTTTTTTATTTTTTAGGATCATCCCTATTAGGCATAGCAGTGGAGTTGTTAATAGTGCACTTGAGATCAATATTTTTTTGAATTGATGGCATCTTGGCAGAAATGTCAGTATAAGATTGATAATTTGCTGAAAGTGCCTGCAGGATATGAAAATCTTGAATAAATGTGAACCCAGATGGATACAATGGTGTCTCAACAGTTGTTTCCTCCCTTGCCCTATGTGTTTCAACAATTTTTTTCCTTTTGTCAACTCTGTTAACATCTATTTTAATTCTGCCAACTGTCTGTTCATGTTTTGTTGCATTCTCGTAACTGTTTCATTGATCACTCTTTGGGCCTTTTCTACTCTGTCTATTAGACTAGCATCTTCATTTTTCATGATTCTGGTACTGACTCGAGTATAAATGTGCAAACTCAATTGACCTCATTTCCTAGAATAGCTATCCTTGAACCTTTTATTAATTACCAGAAGTCAAAAATGCATGGCATGAATTCTATTATATAAAAAAATGCTTTAAAGGTTTGACGAAAGTATATTTACAATTATCATTCCTTGTCCTTAGCTGGCATGAAAAGCAATGAATTCAAGTAAATGATGCATGATATGCAAGTCAAATTTTGTTACTTTGGTGAGGGGAAACTTGAATTCCATCCTATATTCAAAATGGGTCATTTAGATATATCCTTTCTATCTTAAAAGTTTGGTGAAAACATACTTGCAACCATCATTCTTTCTTACACTCTTTTAGGCACGCCAATAAAATAAACAGATGCATCAATTCATAGAAAATCTAGGTTAAAAGAAGTTTCCATTCATTTCCAAAAGCATCAAGCTTACACATCATGAACCATTCTAGGGCTAGGACTAAAAAGTGCTAAACCTACTCTCATTCCCCTTCATCTCACCTAAAAAATCTAAAAATAGTTGACTACGATTACTAGGGAGGACAACTTTTTGCTTAAAAAGCTTTTTATTCATCATCCTAACCAACTTTACTATTGCCTACAGCACTACCTACCATCTTGGCATGGATCAAAGAAGGGTTTTCATGAATAACTGGCTTCATCTTGGCATCAAAACTCAGATATCCAGCTTTCATCAATCCTTGCAACCTATGTTTCAAAGTGGTGCAGTTTTCCAAAGAATGGCCTGTGATGCCAAAATGGTATTCACATCGAGCATTGGGGTCATACCATTCGGGGAAAAGTGGTTTGCTAGGTTCAGCAGGGATAGGGGCAATGAGATAGTTTTTTAGAAGTAATGGGTACAACTTTGTGTAGGACATAGGTATTGGATCAACAAAGATTTTTCCTTTGGTGTTGCCGGAGTTTT
The DNA here is from genome assembly GCF_002303985.1 of Durio zibethinus. Next base: position 22,266,265 of record NW_019168470.1, read on the forward strand.
TTTTATCCTATGGTTGATTTGCTTTGCTGAAAAAATGATAGCTTAGTTAGTCTTGAGGTGAATTGAAAAACTTTGGGTTGAAGATTGGATTCAAAAGGTAATGACGGGATAGCATGCTGAACAGACGATTGTGAAATATGAGATGGTGGATATGGATTTAGGTGTGAAATTGGTGGTTGCATGAAATTTGGGGGCCTAATCCTAGGTGCTTGGAAAAGAGGTTGAAAATGGTCATAACAAGGATTTGGGTGTGAGTTTGGACTAAGGATAGTTTGTGAAGGTTGTTTGAAGCCAGCTAGATTATTCTTGGAAATAAAACTTTTGAGCTCAGTCATTTGCATGGCTAGAACACCTATTCCTCTCTTGAGTTCACCTAAACCTTGGTCATTGTTCAAATCACCCAATGCTTTAGCATGCTCTGGTAGAGTGCTGGAGCTAACGAAAGCTGATTGACCTTGACTTGATGGAATAAAAAATGACAACGATCCTTGAAGAGGAACAAACTCAATTCCGTCACTACCTCTAACCATTTCTATCAATTGAGCCATCTGTTGTTTCATCTCTCGTAGCTCAAGCCATAATTCCTCTTGATTCAACTCTAAAGTACTAATCCTTCCTTCCAATTGATCTCTCATTTTCGTCACTCTGATTCCCACCAAGACAGACATTTTATTCCAGGACTTAGATAAAAAATTCTATTTTACTACCCTTATTGAATGGATGTCACAAAAACAATGACACATGAAGTATGTTTATGAATACATGAATACGATGGCTAAAAAATGTTATGAAATGCATATATGCCTATGGCAATGGATTTTTGTATGTACAAGGACCCAAATAAAAATTTTCATCAACCATGAATGTGTATGCAAGGAATATAATGTTATATTGCAAGGATAATGGGATATGAAATGCAATGTATGTTCCATACGACCCTATTATTCATGAATCTATATACACGAAATGCAATGACGTATTTACATGAATGATGAGATGTATTCCTATGACTAATGGAATGCATGAACCTATAAAGTGTAAGTTATATTTTTACATAGAATGCAATGCTTGTATTATACCAACCTAGTGAAACTGACACTACCTTTTATAATGCATATGGGACGGAATACATGTATTAATTTTTATGATGTATGAAATGCAAAAGATGAAACAAAATATAAAAAAAAAATTTTAGAGGGAAAAACAAAATAACTAGGACATGAAAATTGATTTTTTGTTTGGGCCAATAAACAAAAAATTTAAGAAAAATCTTTAATTTTTCTAAAAACCTTTTTGTTTTTTTTTTTTTTGGCTTGTTGGATAATGCTTAAAAAAAATCACTTTATTCTAAAATATTTTATGAAATTGTAAAATTTGAACAATTACCAAATGAATGAACTACATGTAAAGAGAAAACAAATTTTTTTTTTAGAAAATGCTTTTCTTTTATCATCCATTTTGGTTATTTCTATAAAAAGATTGGCAAGGCTCTACCTTAGGCTAGCTTCATATGGCTCATGATATGTTAGGTTACGATTTATGCGTCTAACGATTCCCAGACTATTCCTTACGTAATCATCCATTATAGGCTAGTAAGGTTCCTCGATCCTCACCCATTATAGGCTACTAATGAAAATGGTTCAATCTGAGTGGAAGTGTTTCACCAGCAAATGAGGAGGTTATCACCTCACGAGAGCGTAGCTATTTCACTTCCTCCTAAAAGGGAAATAGCTCGGGTCTAGAGCTCATGCATGCAAGTAAATATGCAAAGTGTGTGCAAAGTAATGTATTAATCAAAATAACATGAATAAATCATAAATAAAAAATCAAAATAAAGTAATAGCTAACAAGCAATTTATTTTATTTATTAACTTGTATGTATATATTTTGAAAAATTAAAATAAAGAGAATTAAATTAAATATCAGATAAAACCAATTAAATCCAATAGCTATTAATAGTGCATAACTAAAATTTGGCCTGACTTTCAAAAATCTCCAGTGGAATCGCCAAGCTATCAAATGATTTTGGGACCGCCAGACATAAAAGAGTTTTAAAATCGAAGTAAATGGAGGAGTTACCACCAATCTTTGTTAGGGTGTGATTGGCCACCCAAAAGTTTATCTTTTTTATAAAATTATAAAAACGAGTTTAAAGTTTATTAAAAAGATAAATTTTGATCTACGAAAAATCAGGTTAGGCTCAGGAGTCGATTACGTGTGGGGAAGGATTAACACCCCCACAACGCCCATAAATTGGTACCATTTAATTATGTGTTATTTTCAGTATTGGATAAAAATGGTTTTGACTTGAAATTTAATAGTAATTCCCTTCATTTGGAAAAATAAAATTTTGCTAAAGCTCTTTATTTAGGAATATCGAGAAAATCTTGAAGTTAAAGAATTATTTTAAAATTCTCCAACATCTACGCAGAATTTAAAATAACTATTTTCGCTTAAGATTTAACACAATAATCCTTAAAATGAAATAACAATCTTTTATAAAAGATAAATGTTAGTGACTCTCCAACATCTAGGTAGAGTACCAAGAATTATTTCCTTCGGAATGTTATTTTTATTTTATTTTATAATATCATAATTTTTTTTAAAAGTATTATTCTTTTTTATTATAAAATATTTTATTATCAAATATTAAATGAAAATTAAAGACAGAATAATGCAAATAATTACCAATGATAACATGCTGACGGATGTATGCTAATAAATGTTACGTAAAATGAAATACAATTTAAAAGTTGGATTCTTAAGTATAATTAGACCACCCTGACTCTCCAACATCTAGGCAGAGCTTAGGTGTAACTGTTTATATTTAAGATCCAAATTTACTATTATACTTTTTATTTATTAATCTTATTATTAATGCGAATTAAGAATTCGTGTAAAAAACTTAACGAAGTAAAGTTTTCTAAATACCCCATCATCTAGGCGGCTTTCGGGAATAGATTACTGCAAATGAGATTTTCACATGTGCCCTTAAGATTTTCAGAATATTTTGAATAAGGGCTCGAGTAGAGGTTTTAAGGTTAGGGTTTCAAGATTTTGAAGATTCAGATTTTAGGGTTTTGGTTTGAGTTTTGAGGGTTTTAGGGTTTGGTTTTAAGGTTTAAAAAGTCTTAAGGCTTTGATTTTAGGGTATGGAAGGTTTAGGGTTTTGATTTTAGAGGTTTGGATTTCAGGAATTTTGGATTTAAGAGTTTAAAGGTTTCGGATTTCGGATTTTAAGGGGTTTTGGATTTTAGGGGTTTCGAATTTTAAAGGTTTGAATTTAAGGGATTTTGGATTTTAGGATTTTGTATTTTAGGGGATTTTGGATTTTAGGGATTTTAGAAACCTAGGATTTTAAAAATTAAGAATTAGTGTTCAAGGTTTCATTTTTAAGAAAATACGAACATCTCTAAAAATCTCCAATATCTAGGTGGATTTTCGAAACAAGTTCGATTTTAATGATTTTTGAAAATTAATTAAAATTTTTTTATATATTTCTTTTTATGAAAATTTATTAATAATAATTCTCCAACATCTTGACGGAATTATTTCTTTAAGAAAATATTTTTTATTCCCTCTAACATCTAGGCAGGAAAAATAATAATAATTATTCTATTATTATTATTATTATCTTAAGCATTTTTAATATATATTTTTAATTATTATCTTACTTACTTTCATTTTTAGTATTATTAATTTTAACATGCATGAATAATAAAAAAAATACTCAAAATAACAAAAATGATAATATAAAAAAAATTCAAAAATTCAAAAAAAAAAATACCTGAACTAGACCGGTCAACGGTTCGGTCAATGATCGATTCGACTGGACTGAAAAGGGGTTGGTTCGGATCGCGATTCAGTCGAACTGACTAAGGAGCGGTTCAGTCCGGTTTGATCGAACCGACTCAGAGCTGTTGGAGGAACCGGGTCAGCGGGTCGTTGCGCGGATCTCGGGTCGGGTCACGGACGCTCGCGCGGATTCTCTTTGGTCTAGACGACGTCTTTTTGGCTTTTTGTTCCCCTACAAAAGACCCCCATTTTTTTTCAACTCATTCCTTCCCCCTTTTAGAAAAATATTTTTTTGAGCTTTTGAGAGAGTTCTTTGGTTTCATCAGTGTTTGGCATCGGACCGTGGCTTCAACCGCCGTTTGGGTCGCCATCAACGGTTGAAAACACCAAAAAACTTTCAGAAGCTCCTTTCAATGAAATCTTTCCAGATCCGTCGTTCGTTTTACTAGAAACAGCCCCGATCGACATAGATCGAGGCTTGATGCTTTCAGTTTCCTTTCTTTCTTTTTTTTTTTAGAAACTGACTTTTTTTTTAGTTTATTTTATAGGGCTTGCTCGGCGCTGGTGGTTCCTCGTCATAGGCGAAGACTGTGTTTGTTTTTTTTTCTCTTGTGTTTTATTTTTTTTTTGTTTTTTTTTTATTCTGGATATGGATTTAGGGTTTTTGAAAGAGCTGGGGTTTTTGGGTGTGTGGATTTTGGTAGTGGCCAAATGGGTGCTTGGTCCGAGAACTTCCAGAGAGACTAAAAGGAAGGTGATTTGGTGCTTTATAGGGCTAGGATGGTGGTAGCAAGTTGGGCATATGCCTGGCAGGGTATGGGTGGTGGTTCTGGGCAGTCAGAGTATGATAGGGATAAAGGTATGGTGCTGGTAGTGGGGTGGGTGGCCAGTGGTGCCGTGTAAGGCACCATTGCCAACCCATACCCTTTTTTTTGTTTTTTTGTATTTTATATTTTATATTATTTTTTTTAATAATTAAAAATTAATAAATTTTTAATTTTAATTAAACCAAATTATTATTATTAATAAACAAGAACTAAAAATAGTAGACCCGGACAAAATCGGTGTCTACAATATGTTAATGATTGTAATGGCTAATTATAATATTTCTAATCACTCTATGCAATCACACCTTAACATTACAATGCTTAAATGAATCTTTACCTTATGAACATAATCTCATGTACTCTTGAATTATCACTAAACTTAGTTTTTATTTTATCTTTTATAGATTGATTCTATACTACACCCAAGTTAATTTTAGTCTATCCTTATTTTTTTATATGTAATTTCAAATATTTAGTACTTAAGATTTTTTATGAAACCAAATACAATATTGTTAAGAAACATTAATGTTGAAGAAAAAAATTATTTAATATACTGTTAGTTGAGTTTTTTTATTTCCATAAGTGCGTTAAGAAATTAACCCATCACTCAATTTTTTTTCAATTAATTTTTTTTAATATACTTTAAAGCCTAAAAAGTATATATCACACTGCTAACTTCATTTGTGAAATTTAAAAATAATATTATAAATATATTTTATGATTTTTTCTTGAAAAATATAAATTTATTTTTTTCAATTAATTATACTCTAACATATTTTTGTGCTTTGATAGTAAAAAATATTGATTAATTGTGTGTGTTTTGTTGGATGATCAAAGCATTGTTAGTTCTCTAACTAATTCTTATATTCTTTGAAACATTAATGTTATAGTTCACTTCATTTTATTTGTTTATATACTTAGGTCATATTTGATATAAAAAATTATGAGAACATAGGATAAGATAATATTATAAATAGGATTAGATTAAATAATATCATCAAATTTTGTGTTTGATGTATGCAAAGATTATGATAGGATAATTTATTTATTTGTCAAAATTATCTTCCGTCAAAATTTATATAATTTTTAAAGGTACAATTGGACATGTAAGTTTAATCCCATAGATTAAAAATAATCCTCTTCATTTTGGGAGGATTGAATAATCCCATGCCAATAGGATATTAATTCTCCTCGCAATCCCTATCCCTCTTTTTAGATACAAATCAAATATGATATAGGATGATTATCATCTTATCTTATTAATAATTCTATGCATCAAACATGGCCTTAAAGTATATAATTATTGATTTGAATTCTTATCATGAAAGTATCCATTTAATAATTATTTGTACTTTGATGAATGTGTTTATTATACATAAATACATATATCATCTATGATTTATACATAAAAAAAGTGAACTACAAACAATATTAAAATTGATTTTTTAATTTGGTAGACTCCTATTAATAATACACTACATGCCAATCATGCATATTTAACTAATTCTTCAATTCATAATGAATGAAAGACTTATAATTGAACTCATTAGTCACATTATAAAAAATTTCAAGTATGAGTTTGTGGAAAAAAACATATCTATTTATATAGTCTTACAATTAAGATAAAAAATTAACTCAATTGATAAAATAACATTATATATCTATATATACAAAAACAAGATAAATGAATCAATTAATATTTCATATAGATCCTCAAATTACTAAATTAGTTTTTTTATTACTCAATTGGCCAATATATTATAATATGTATGAAAATGATTAAAAAATGTATTAGATTATAGATGATATCATGACCTTAAATTTTTTTTAATTAATGTGCAAAAAGTGTCGGAATTGAGCCAACTTTACTATAAATAGTTATTTAAGTTTTAGCTAAAAATTTAGAAAATTGACAAACATGTGCATACTTTAGATTTTATAGCCTACTTTGAATGGGAGATTTTATAATTAAGAAGATGTTTGATATATATCCATATTATATATAATATGTGATAATTTACTAAATTATCTCTACTTATTTCTATTTAATTTTTTTAGCAAATTAAAATATTGTCTACTTTTTATTTATTTTCTTATTAAAATAGTTTTTCTTGGTTAAGTCATTCGTGCCCCACTTAAAGTAAGCAAAACGGCTAGAAGATTTAAAATAATTTTTCTACAGATGATTATTTAGTGTTTGTTATACATTATGTCTATTAATATGTTTTACACAATTAAATTAACTATAGAGGATTTAGTGTTAAACAAATTATAACATAATAGTAAATGTATAATATTCCCTCTATCCTATTTTCTTTGTCCATCTTTTTTTTTTTTTGAGATGTCCCAAAATTATGTCTTATTTTCTGTTTTAAATATCTAAACTTACATTTTATATTTTAAATTATTTTTTATGATTGTTTTCTTTTACTTTTTAACATTAAAAATCATAAAACTTTAATTTTATAAAAAAATTAATTTAATATTAAATATATTAAAGTTAAAAATTTTTTCTTAAACTATATAAAAATCACCACAAAACAAACAAATAAAGACAGAGAGAGTAATATAATATCAAATTAGTAATAATTTTGTTATAAATTAGTGATAATTTAGACAAAAATAGTAATAACTTTATATTAATCAATGATAACTATATATTAAATTATGGATAACTTATTAGTAAATTATTAATAACATAATAGTAAATAAATAATAATTTAATAGTAAATAATTGATAAGATAGATGTATGTCACTGAAACATAATAATAAATACACAATAATATAATAGTAAATAACAAATAACTTAATAGTAAATCATTTATGCATAATTGTAAATACATAAAAATATAGTAGTAAATTAAGGATAGTTTAATAAAAATAAGTGATAACTTAATAGTAAATCAATAATAACTTAGTAATAAATTAACAATAAGTTAAAAGTAAATGAGATTCAATTTAATACTTCATCCCAGTAAAATTATCATATTTTTTTTTTGTTGGTCAATTTTTTTAACTTTTAATCACTTATTTTTTTATTTTTATTATTGATAAAAATATGAAAAAATATATTTTTTAAAAACTTTAAATGAAGTGGTTTCTAAATATATGTTTTATAAAATTTAATTTATTAAAATATTTAAAATAATAGATGCCAAAATTAGAAAATTTTAACAAAAGAAAGTCAATTGGGACAAATAAAAGGAGTAATAGTTAACTGACAAATTTAACGGTAAATCATAAATAACTTAATAATAAGTTAATGATAATTTAGTAGTAAATAATTTAGAACTTAGTAGTCATTAATAATTGAAAATTAAAAATAAATCAATATAACTTAATAGTAATCATTGATAAATTAATAGTTAATCAGTGATAATTTAGTATAGTAAATTAGTGATAACTTAATAGTATATCAATAATAATTTAATACTAAATAATAATTGATAACTTGTTAGTAAATTAATAATAATATAATAATAAATGCATAATAATTTAATAGTTAATCAGTAATAATTTAATATAGTAAATTAGTGATAACTTAATAGTATATCAATAATAATTTAATACTAAATAATTGATAACTTGTTAGTAAATTAATAATAATATAATAATAAATGCATAATAATTTAATAGTAAATCAATTTAATAGTAAATGCATAATAATTTAATAGTTAATTATTGATAATTTAATAGTAAATCAATGAAAACTTAGTAATAAGTTACTGATAACTTAATAGTAAATCTATTTTAATTTAATAGTAATTAAATTATAAATTTAGCAGTAAATCATAAATAACTTAGTAATAAATCAATGATAATTTAGTAGTTAATCACTAAAATTCAATAGCAAATCAATGATAACATAGTAGCAAATGCATAATAGTATATAGTAAATTGTTGATAATTTAATAGTAAATTATTGATAATTTAGTAGTAAATGACTAATAACATCATAGTAAATCATTGATAACTTAGCTATAAATTAGTGATAATTTAGTTATAAATTAATGATAATTTAATTGTAAATTAGTTAATTATTAATAACTTCATAGTAAATCATCAAAAACTTCATAGTAAATTAGTAATAACTTTATAATAAATTATCTACAACTTAATAGTAAATTATCATTAATTTAGTAGTAAATTGTTTATAATTTAATAGTAAATTATCTATAACTTAGTAATAAATTAATGATAATTTAGTTGTAAATCAGTGATAAGATAGTAATATGTAATTGATAACTTATTTTTTAATTAGTGATAGCAATTTTTTATACATGAAGTTACCAGTGATTAAACCCTAGTTACTTGAAAGAGCAAAGCTAGAACTTTCATCATTAAGAACTATAATAAACCTACCATGAACTTATTCATTAAAAATATTTAGTAAAAAAATTCTAAATTTGAATGAAACAATGATGTTATTATATAAAATGAAAATTATCTCATATATTGTAATTTATTGATAAATTAATAGTAAATCATAAATAACTTAGTATTAATTCAATTGATAACTTAGTAGTAAATAATTAATAACTTAATAGCTAATTATTAAATTGTTAGTAATAGATCAATGGTAATTAGTAAATGCATAATAATATAATAGTAAATCATTGAATTTAATAGTAAATTACTAATAACATACTAATAAATTACTTATAATTTAGTTTTATATCAATGATAATTTAGTAGTAAATTAATTAATCATTGATAATTTTGTAGTAAATCTTTCATAACTTAATAGTAAATCTTTGATAATTTAATAATAAATTACTAATAACATACTAATAAATTTGTGACAACTTAGTTATCAATTGGTGATAAGTTTTTTTATACTCGAAGTTTTTAAGGATTAAACTCTAATTACTAGCAAGAGTGAAATCAAAACTTAGTAATAAATTAGTTATAATAAACTTAGTCGAATTTATTGATAACTTAATGATAAATCAGTTATAATTTAGTTATAAATTAGTGATAACAATAAATTAATGATAACTTATAATAAATCAATTTCAACTTAGTAGTAAAATATGAATCACTTAATACTAAATTATTCATATTTTAATAGTAAATTAGTGATATAACTTAGCAGTAAATCATTACTAACTTAGTAATTTTTTTGTTTTTGTTTTTGTTTTGGTTGAATATTGATATAGATCTATATATATTTTTTTAATTTGTGTAACATATTTGATTTATTTAAAAAATTATATTTATTGCCATTTAATACTAAGGCATTGAATTACAAACTTTGTGGATATTGTACACATATATAAATAATTAAAACAATATTCATGTACTAATTACTATAACAACATAATTTTATTGAATTGAAGTAAAAATTTGGAACGACTTTATCTAAATTTGTATGTGATTGATTGTCTACTTGATAATAAATTAATAGTAACCAGATTAATGCTATATTTTTCCTAAAAATAAATTGTTGTGTTATGTGGTAGGTTTTATAACACTAGCAGCAACTATAAAAAAAATTTTGGCTTTAAAGATATTTTTAAAATGAAAGAAAGAAATAATGAGTTTAAACTTATTAGACAATACTATAGAAAAAAAATCTATAAGTTATTTTATCAAGTACATAATATTTTAAATCAAAATATATGATTTAATAATACTAATAATAATATGAATTCTATAAATTATATTTTTATAACAATATTAGTTAAATGATGAATTTTTTGTATGACTTATATTAGATATATAATTAAACGTTTGTTGAATAAAGAAATTACTCCATTTTAGTTAAAAAAGAGTTCAAATATTAAAACTATATTCATTATCAATTTTAAAGTCTAAGATTTAAAACGTAATTTACCTTTAAAATATAATAATATCTTTTGATATTTATCTAAAATAGGTCATATCTTAGTAATTTTAGATTTATTATATATTTCATTATTTAACAAACAATAATAATATTGAACCAAAGTTAATTGAGAAAAATATTTCAATATTTAAAAAATAATATAAAAAAACTATTTGATTATGATAAAATATACCATTAAGTAAAATGTGTTATTTAAACTCTTATTATAACATATTTTAGTATGCATATTTAGTGGCTTTTTAAGAAATCAATAGTCGATATTAAAAGTAGTTTTAGTTAATATCTCTTGTAAATATATAAATAAGCATCATTGATTATTATATCGAGATATTAATAATTCTTTATTGCTTCAAATCCTTTCTTTTAGAATATGTTTATAAATTAATATTTTTTAATTAGTAAAATTCATGTAAGTATGCATTTTTTACTATAAAATGAAACTACAAAATGATTTATATTCCATAAATAAGTACATATAAAAAATAGAAGTAAGTGATCATGAAAAAAAAAAATTATATATTTACTTTATTTTAAGCAACAAAAACTTTATAACAATATGGTTTCAAATTAAAATAAATAATTTAAATTTTCAATAGCAAATAGAAGAAAAGTAAGAGTTTAAATGAGCTCATCAATGATCAATTACCTTAAAAATTTTTAAAATTGAAAATAAAATTCCACTACAACAAAAGTTAAAAGAAAAAGCTCGAGAAAAAGCATAAAATAAAGAAGAAAGAAAAGTAAAAAATCCAATTTGATAGTGATAGAAGACAATTCTCTAAAAAAATTTTAAAAAATAAAAGAAAAAAATACAAAAAATGAATGAAAATGATGACCTAAAACCAAAAGACTTAAAAGAAAAGTTCTAAAAAAAAGTCAAAATAGAGAAATATTAAATATTTATTCTTTATTAGAATTTTAATTTAAAATTTTTGCTATATTTATTTTTTTCAAACTTAATTTATATTTTCAATTTAATTTAGTATGATGACGGTTATTTCAATTTTATTACTATAAAAGTATTAAAACTATTTTAAAATATTAGATTATAATTTGGTTAATAATTATGTGTATAGCACGTGAAAGAAAACTAATATATATATATATATATATATATATATATATTTCAGACCAATATCAGGTGGATCAATGAACCCAGCAAGGACCATAGGACCAGCACTTGCAAGTGCTCAGTACAAGGGAATTTGGGTGTATGTGGTTGGACCAGCGATAGGTACCTTGACGGGGACATGGTCTTACAATCTGATCCGCATGACAGACAAGCCAGTGGACGCAATCTCTCCGCGTTCAGTTTCATTCCAACTTCGTCGAATGAGGAGCCAAGATGGAGAGGTTCCAAACAAAGAACCTGTCAATGATCTTTGAATTATCGATCCATTGTTCAATATCAAAGGCAAGGCAATCCTCACGCCCTTTTTATCTCTACCCTGGAAAACTAGATTTATGGACATATCTTTGAAAAAATGTTTCTTTTTATCATAACTGTATACATATATAGTTGTATGTAATAGTATATAGAAGTAGGATTGGAATATAAAATTATGCTGAAGAAAGAAGAAAAGCCTGCTGCTTGCTACTGCAACATGAAACAATCCCTGTATGCCAAACAAAAAGAGAAACAAAGAAAGATTATAGCTCCCATTAATTAAAAAAGCGTGGAATGGAGAAATAAATGTGTTCTTGGAAATCGTTCTTCTAACATTATAATGGCTAGTGCTAGAGATTATTTGTATTTCAGTTAGAATAAACGGCTTACTTCTATTAGGCAAGTCGGGCTAATTGCTTGGCAACCTCCTCCTGCGGTGTTTATCAAGGTGAATGCTGATGCTCAATTGTGGAGATCCACCCAATCTAGAGAATATTATTCGTTTTAATCCAAAGATTTTATAATTTTGTCTCACCAAAGACGTTTCACAAGTTTGGTTTTAAACATCTACTTATACATTATAATAGATTCTTACAACATCCTCATTTGGGATTAGAGTATCACAAACTATCCAATTAAAGTTTGACATCCTCGCAAACCTAACACAGCACGCATAAAATCACATAATTCGGAATAAACCAGACATTAGGATTATAAAAGTAACTCTCACCATGTAATACTTAACTTCTACAAGATTCTAAAGGTAGCTCCTAAGATGTAACACTTAATTTCTATCCGACTAATGATCACTTTGATATTATTTGTAGAGACTCACATCCAACTTATTAAGTATTATCTACTTTTATCTGAAAATCTCATAGTTTTATTTCATATAATGCGCTTCACAAGTTTAAATTTAAACTTCTATTTATATATTATAATATATTCTTTGAATATCTCAATGTAAGATTAAAATGTCATATCAATTTTATCTAATCCTGGGGAACTTGCTATAGGAGGCATTGCTCTGGACAATGAGGGGTATTGGAACTTTGTTTTGGGTTTGAAAATTGCTTGGGCACGAGGCATTCGGGGGTTGCTATTAGAATTGAATTCTCTCTTGGCAGTGAAGAAAGTCACATGCCCTTTACTTGATAAGGATCCACTATACAATGTTATTTAGCAATGTCACCAATTCTTACACAGGGACTGGGATTGCAAGATTAAACACATTTACAGGGAATCAAATTTCAGAACTGATTTCATGGAAAGGTGGGCTTTCAGTGGAGTTGTGGAACAATACATATGGAGATGCTCATATTTCGTACATAGTATAATATATATTTTTAGGTTAGTATAACAAAATGAATATAGCAACAAACCAAACTTCACCCAGGATGATGCATATACGAATCATGCAGTTCTCTCAAACACCACAAAACTGCCAGGGTTGATAGTAATGCTCTTAGTGCAATTATCAGTTTTGTAGATCCCAACAAGTCGATCAGCTAACTCAAACATGTTATTCCTGATGCTGCAGTTTAAACTTAAGACAGAAAAAATGGACCGAGTACATATAAAATTGATAAATTGTTTCATAGCAGAAGAACTTGGGGAAAGAAACAAACCTTATGATAATGAGCTGTGCATCCTTTGTCCTATCCTTAACGTAATGTCCAACAATGGAAACATTCTTGAAGTCTGGAACACCATAAAAACCATCAAAGTTAGGAGTCTCAAGAAGTGGAACCTCAGAAAAGAAAAGGAAAAAGGTTCATGAATCTGGTAAATATGTACCTAGAGCTGCATCAATTTCATCCATTACATAAAGTGGCGTAGACTTTTAATGATGAAGAGCAAAAGCGAGAGCTAACGAGCTGAGGGTCTGAAAGCAGTTATGAGAGAAATGTTGGAAAACCTAAATATTAACAGAGGAATGGGGTAAAAACGATCGTTGGCATGCATGTTAAGCATTCATAAATGGGTAGTGAACATGCAGATGCAACTTTTCTCCACCAGATAAGTTTGCAATATTCTTCCACCTCTTCTTGGGCGGTCTAACACTGAAAACAACACCTTCAGAGAAAGGATCCAAAGAGTCCACCAGTAAAAGTTTTGCATCTCCTCCAAGCGTGATCATCTGTTCAGTTAAGTCAGTTAACTAGCACAATTATTTTATCGAAGCAGGTAACAAAAGACAGGGAGGGAAGGGACGTAATCTATCACCTGCAAATATAGAGAAAAGGGGGAAATCATAAATAACCTATGTACTTGCAAATTAATGAGGTTACCCCAAGTCCAAAAGAGACAAACTAAAATAAAAATGATATCTAAATGGAAAACCACCATTGACGGACAGCCATAGACCTAGAAAAAGTATTCTTGCTTTTGGCATCTCACTAGTCCAAATCCACCAACCCCCTACCTGGCTACCCCAACGAGAAATAGTACTAATAAACAATGAATTAAGGGCCTTAGTTTTGGCAAATAGCAGTTCAATGCATGGTCTCAAGACAACCTGATACATTTCCTTTAACTTCAAAGATATTGCATCGAACCCTGCCATGAACTCATCCTACCTAAATATCAAAATTATAACAATTCAGTGTACTGAGATTTGATGACTTAAGTTGAAAGGATAACTTTGAAGTCACAACAGGGAAAAATGACATGAGAGGATATCCATGCCTTTTCTTTCTCCACTCATCATACTGCTTCTTTATTCATCATGCTGCCGGGTAACTGTGTTAAGATCCTCAACTCGCTCATTATACAGTGATACTTTTGTTCGATATCTATAACATCAAGTACTTGAGTGGACATTCATACAGGAAAATAGATCACATTTTGGAAGTATGAAAAATAACAAAGGCAAAATTCATATGAAAAATAACAAAAGCAAAATTCATACTCTGAGATTGAATCAAGGTTTGGATTCATCTCTTTCAGCTGTATTTCCAGCAAAGTCACCATTTCAAGGGCCCTTTTCAGGTCACAGGCCTCAGCCAAGGTTGGTTGAAACTTTTCAACAATTGAGACGACCATTTTCAAGGATTAATGATTTGATTAAGACATATACGGTGAAATAATAACAAAAAGTTGATAATATGACACACTTAACTAATTGATTTGTACTGGGAAAAAAAAAAAAAAAAACCTAATTGGTTTGTGCCTCATGTTGAAAAAAGTGAACTAACATACTTAGTTTTCAGACAAAATAAAACGACAACTGCTGTACCTTACGTTTTAACTAAGGTGTCAAAGTTAAAATTGATGAGATGACAAAAAAAATAGTAAAGTCCTTGCCCACAATTCCAGTAGTCACATCCTCGGCACAAAGTTTTTTTGGATAAAATTTGGGAAATTTTTTTAAAAAAATGATTTAATAAAAATTTTATTAAAAAATTTAAATAGATTAATTGATAAAATTCAATGTGAAAATCTATAATATGTAAAAAAATTATTTAAAATATTATTTATAATTTAAATTTGATCGATACTTATTCAATAATAAAAGTTTTTTCTATCTTTAATAAAAATCTTTAACTAAAAAAATATATAAGAATTTATTAAATTTTTTTAAAATTTTACATATTTGAATTGTATAAAGATATCTTTCAATTTATCGATTTTGATTTTCGATTTTAATTTTTATTTAATCATTTTTAATAAAAAATTTTACGAACTTTACTTAAAAAACCTTATTTAAATCTTTTCCTTATTTTCAATATTTCATACGATCCAATCTCAGGATAATAACTTCATTAATAAATCATTCTGGATTTCCCTAAATTTCATGACAATATTTACCATAAATAATCTGAATCCTAAACTTCATGCTAACAATTCAATGCTAGGCCCAATATTTATTGTTAGGCCCAAATTCAATCAATGGATCAAATAAGTATCAAAGGGCTTTCCCTTAAGCCCTATTCAAAACTTATATTTATAAATTTTCTTTTTCTTTTCTTTCTTTTTTTTTTTAATTTTTTTATTATAATACTACAATAAAAAGTCAATGGTCTTATTATCAATTTGTAGAAGATTAAACACTTAATTTAAGTAAAAATAATAATAATAATGGAATTGATCATGGTTTTGAGCTTGTTCTTTCTATGACTTCCTTTTAACTAAGACAAGAAATCTAATGGTTAAAGTAGGAATCGCTTTGATTACACTATATATATATATATATATTGAAGGAATCAAGTGATATTTAAAAAGTATTTTGTTTTCCTTTCTTTTCAACTCATTTTATATCTGTAGACACATAATTTTATCTACATCGATCGATTTTTATTGATTTTTTACGTTCAAATCAAATAATTTAATTTGGACTAATTAGTGCGCGGTAATTGAATTAATGTATTTTAGGCTTACTTCGGATTAATTATTTTTAAATTATTTTACATAAATTAAAATCTAGTCTGATTTAAAGTTCAAATCCTAAAGTCCAATCTAGTTTAGTTTCGAATCAAAATTCAATCACTTGGGCTTGAAGGCTCAGTAGAAGCCCAAATCCATCTTTTAGGCCTCAAGCTCTAATTTTAGGCCCAGATTAATTTTTAGATCTCACTTTCATTTTTGTTTATGTGGAATTAATTAAATTAATTAAAAAGTGATAAAACAAACTACCTTCCTCTCTGCCACCTTGCATCACCCTACAAATTTTGTCTAGTATACACATTAAAAAGACTAAGGAAGAGGTTCCAAGACTTGAAATATAACCTTTAGAGCACCAATACCCAAAAACACCTAGCAAGAAGGAAAAAAAAAAGGCCTTGCCAAAGCACAAGTCCCAACCCTTCACTGTAAGACCCAAACTCGATCACCCTCATAGCCACAACCTCTTACTCACCCTCACCCGTACCAACACCAACACCAGCACAGTCCCTACATTTATTAGGAACCAACAATTACACCAAGGCCAGCACTAACCCCTCCATTCTTCAATCAGAACCCACAACCCTTGACCCATCAACCTAAGCACCAGCACAGTACACCCATTCAACTGAAACCTAATAACTCCAATCTATCAACTGGTCCCTCCATTCTATCAAGGCTAGCACAAGCTTCTCCCATCCTTAATTAAAACCCATAGCACTTGACCCATCAGTCTAAGTACCAAGCAAGTCCTAACCCTAGTGCTCACACATATCCAACCTCATCTTCACTCACGGTTCACCTTGTACCACCATCACCAACTCAACACAAACATACCAATACCCATCCTAGCACCAGCACCCACTTCCACCAATCACCAACCCTTATCAGACCACCTACTTGAATAACAAGCAGTGCTGCCTGTCCACCTTTAACCAAAACTTGATAGCCTTCATTTTCATCATTAGCCACCTGTTCCACCAAATTCAATCGAACCTTGCCTCTTGTCAAATTCTTGAAAGACCAATAAAAACAAATACACAAGCTGACTACAACCAAAAATCAAAACATAAAAATAAAAAAATCACAGTTTTCTTCGTAAAGAGGAAGCACAGCACCTGGCAATCCTGTTCAACAAAAAAAAAAAAGAAAAAGTTAGATTCAAAAAATATGTAAAAAAAGATTGCTTACTTCAGTTGAGGAAGAGCAAAAGGAAAATGAGAGAAAAAGAAAAGAAAGAGAAAAAAAAAGAAGAGGAGGCTCGGGTTCACAAAAGAGATAGCTAAAAACCACCAATGCTAATGGCATGGACTCACAGCAACTCATGATGGCTTTTGTTTATGATTAGAACCTATGGTAACGAAGATTGAAGGGAGAGGAATAACATATTAAAACTGTAAGAGGATCCAATAACGAAAAAATGAGATTTGACTATTTGAAAATTTTGGCTAAATCTTCGTATCTAGGCCATTGTGAGGCAATTTGCAAAAAATAGAGCATGGATCTGAGAATAGGACAAGAAGGGGAAGCTTATGGTGAAGTTTAGGAGCCAGTTGATGCAGGTAAATGATAGCCAATGGTGGAATGGGTGGTGCCACAGTAGCTAAAGTTGGGAACTAGGTTTGGTTTTCCTGAATGAGAAAAGAGAATTTTTTTATGAAAAAAGAGAAATAAATTAAAAGATCTTTTGGTTTTATAGTTTTTTTTTTAAAAAAAGAACCTTACAGGTCAACTCGACCCGTGAAACAAATTCATCTTACTCGTGCCCACCGACTCGGTTGTTATAAACCTTACCTTTTTTGTAGACCCAACTAGACCAATTCACTTGCAAATAGCCTAATCCAGTCCGTTTTCCCCTTAACCCATCAGAAATTTATCCCAAATTCCAGTCTAACCATTTGGATCATATCATTTTGACTAGGATCCTAACCTAACTTACGGTAAATTTTATTTTAGTTTTATTTGCTCATTTGTTTATTTATTTATTTATATATTTTTTGGTATTAAATATATGAAATTGTTTGTGAATGATTAAGATTAATAAGTAATTTTTAAAAAATAGGAAAAATAAGTTATGTATATTAACATTTCATTACTTGCCTCTGCATGTATATTTTTTTTAATACTAAAAATAGCCTCTAATGATGAGATCCTACAAAAGTTCAAGTAGTAATTCTTTAAGAATTTTTAGGTAAAAAAATTTGTCTAAAATACTACCAATATATTGGAGCATTTAGAATAATTTTCAATAAAAATTTCTCATTTTTTAAATAAATAGAATAAGAAATTATTTTTAAGTAAACCATAGGTATCATATTTTATTACATGCATTATAAATATAACTATTAAAAATAAGTATAAACCCTTGGAGACAAAATTTTTGAAAAGTCCGAGTAGTGATTCTTAAGAGATCCTTATGTAAGAAAGTTTATTTTAATATCACCACAATATTGAAATATTTTCGAGAATTTTTTAATAAACAAAGTTCTTATTTATTTTTTCAACCAAGATAAAAAAAAAAAATTAAAAAATATATTTTTTACTACAATAAAGAAAATTAATTTTAAACACCAAAATTAAGACCCTTGTTGTCAAAATTAAAGGATAACATATAATTAATTGGTACTACTTTAAATAGAGGCTATGGGAGTGCTAATCATTCCCTATGCATAACCAACTTCCAAACTTAAACTATTTTCATAGACCAAAAAGAAAATTATCTTTTTAATAAGTTTTAATTTATTTTAAAATTTATTAAAGTGATAAGTTTTAATAGGTGGTCAATTACACCTAGCCAAAAAAGATAGGTGGCAACTTTTTTTTTTTATTTCCAAATTCATCAGTAACCCTCCAAAATTATTATGATAGCTTGACGACTCCACTTGAGACATCATTTTTTGGAAAGACAAGCCAAAAATTAATTATGTATTATCTTTAATTTTAATTTAATGGTCTAAATAGGTATTTAACCTTAATTTCCTCAATCCTTATTTTATTTAAACAATAAGAATAATAAATAAAAAAAGAAGAGAAAATTTACATCTCATTTTTAATCACATCATTTATTTATTATCTACTAATTTATTTTATGTTTCGTATGTATTACTATTATTATTATAAGACACCTAGAATAAATATTATAATATTATATTCACTCATTCACACATAACACATTCATATCATGTATGAGCTCTATACTCAGGCTACAACCATTTAAAAGGGAGTGAAGTACCTATCTTCTCATGAGGTGATAACCTTCAAAATAACAAGCGAAATACTCCCACTCAAATTAAATTATTTTCATTTAGAACCTATAATCAATGAGGATCGAAATGCCTTACTAGTCCTGAGTGGATGCTAATGGAGAACAATTTGGGAGCCTTTTAGACACAATTAAATCTAAACCAAGGATATAGTAAATCATAAGGGCCAACCCTAAGTAAAAACTATTCTGACCATTTCATAGAAATTACCTGGATTAGGGCATGAGAGGAACATCCCAATACAATATTTATATAAGTGTAGAATAGTGCAAATAAAACTAAAATTTTGAAAAAAAAAAAAAAGAGAGAAAAATAAGAGAAATAAAAGAAGAACATTCTTTTAATAAATTTTATTTTTGACATATAGTTCAATTCGCTTAGTACTTGTCCAAAATTTGCATTTTTGAAAAAATATTTTCTTAAAAAAAGCTTTTTTTTAGTATTTTACAATAAACAAACAATCATAAATTAAATTAAAAAAAAGTATTTTATTGACCGAATAAAAAGCAAAAGCATAAAAAAAGGAGAAATTTTTCTTAAGTATTGGTAATCTAATGTGCTTGTTTTTCCATAGAAAATGTTTTCTTGAATTATTATTTCTTTCTACCAAAAAAAAGCAAAAAAGAAAGAATACAAAAAAAAATTTAGAAAAAAAGGCTAAATGATCAATTTGGGATTAAACATTTGTATGGTTGCTTAATTCAGGACTAAACGTTAAAATTTATACAAAAAAAGATTAAACATTATCGACTTATAATAATTTAGGACTTTTTAATGGGATTCACTTGCACGCACCATTAACTCTTTTAGTAAAAATAGATGGCAAAAAGGTGAAAATTTTGGTAAAAGAACAATGTTGACTCGTAAAAGATAAAAACTTTTTAAATTAAAAAATTAATATTAGTTTCATTCTTTCTTCATCTTCTCTATACCATCTTTCTATCTCTCTCCACTCTCTTCTAGTCTTCTATTTTTTCAAATACCCATAGCGTTTCATCATTTTTTATCAATTTTTCATCATTTATTTTAATTCTTAAAATGCCCATAGCCTTTCACCATTTTTTTATCAAACTTTCTTCATTTGTTCTTGTTCTTTAAATACCCATAGCTTTTCAATCTTTTAGTTTTTCAAATACCCATAGCTTTTTGCCAAAAACTCTTCACTATTTCACCATATTTTCTATCAATTTGAAACCCATTTTACCTTATGCGGGTTAGTGTAGCAAAAAAATGAAGATTTGTAAAAAGGTTGAAAATTTCAATTAACAAGAGTACTTGTGAAGGAATGCAAAAGGCTGAGCTCACCAAAGCTAAAAGGAAATAATGTTAGTTGATGCAACAAGATTTGAAGATGGAGTAAACCAAATAAGAAAATTGCCATGGAGTCTTGCGTTTATGAAAGGCATGAAAAAGGATTGATTTGAACTAAACTAATAGCATTTTTATATTCATATGTTTTGTTCACACAATGATTTCATAACAAATTTTGTTTTTACTTTATGTCTTTGTTATTCTCTATTTTTTATTATTTTGTAGTAGAGTTGTTATGTTGTTGAGAAAAAAATTTTAATTGAAACTGCCTTTAGATACTAATTCATTCATTTACAAGAAGAGTATAAACTTCACTTTCATATATGTTTGGGATTCATATCTAATACTTTTTAAAGGAATGTGATTTGAAAAATAAGGGAGAGTGGATGTGAGAGAAAGAGAATGAAATGATAGAGAGAAGACTGGGAAAAAAATGAAAATGAAAAACTATTTGTGCCAATTAGATAGCCAAATCAGCAAAAAAAAAGTCAAGTCAACTTGATATTTAGCCTTTGACACTATATTACAGTGCATGCATTTCCTACAAATTTTTTTGTCTTAAAAAATCTTAAATTGTTATAGGTCATTAATGTTTTATCCTTATTTGTATAAATTAAAATGTTTAATCCTTAGTTGAACAACCATGCAAATGTTTAATCCTAAATTGATCATTTAGCCAAAAAAAAAGTGAACAAAAAGAGGTTTTTTAATTTCTTTGTTAAACAAATAAAAAGCACGAGCATAAAGAAAATAGAGATTTTATCTCTTTTCTTCCAACCCAAATTTTCTTTTGAATTTAGAATCAAGTTGTTATTATTCATTTTATTTTTGTGTTTTCATATTTTTTAAAAAATAAAAAAACAAGTTTTAAAATTGGTCAAGTTGTCTGGTGGGTCTTGCAAAAAATAATCTGATAAGAAATGTGAAAAAAATTAAAAAAAAAAAAGAAAAAAGGCAATAAAAATGATGAAAGAAAAGAAGAAAAACATTAATTTACTTTTTCACATTGCATTTAAAAGTCTTCCTTTACTAATTTTTTAGTTTTCTTGGTTTTCTTGGTTTTGTTGCATTCATCATTTTTTTTTTACATAAAGCATTAGAGACACTCATCTTAGATAATATCTCAACGAGATTTTTACGAAACTTTAAGAATATTGAATAAGACCTTTTGTTAGCGAGTTATCTTGAGAAGTCAAGAAATAGTTTAAAAATAAGCAGCAAATAGAAGAAAAATGGAAAAAAATGATGAAAATAAGAAAATAAGGAAAAAGAGAGAAATAAAAAGACATATCCAATAAATTTTCTTTAGGGCATATTGTTCAATTGGTTTGGTGTTTATTCAAGATTTGCGTTTGTAGGAATTGGCAAAAAAGAGAGTTGTGATTTTGAATCTTATCCTTTGTAGTTCATTGAATCCTTTTTGTGGTTATTTCATCATATTTTGCATTTGAAAATAAAAAAATAGTACGTGCATTTCATCTCATACCCAAATGTTGGTGTCAATATCATTGGATTTGCATTCTACATGCATTGTATCCCATGCATAAAATATGTTAGTGCATCTCATATAAGTATCTTTCATCAATCATATACATGCCTTTCATTACTCATGGAGTATGTCATTGTATTTCATACATGAAGATTCATGAATGATATGATTCTATAAAATATGCATTATACAAATATAATTCCATGTAAGCACACCATCTCTCATAAAATAAGACATTGTAATGCATGCATATATATTCACATGATTTCTATTATGCATATAGTGCATTTCATATAAATGTGTATCGTCACTCACATAGTGGGTCATTACATTATGCACATATACTCATAAAATAATATGATTCCCATTGTTCTCACATTATAGATACACTTTGTTTCATGTGAATATGTTATGTTACTTGGTGAACATATGTGAAAAAAAATGATTCTCATCAAACTTTAATGGTGTATGCATTGCATTTCAGTGAGGTATGCCTTATCTTTATTGTAGATACAATCACAAATTCATCATGGAAATGTGATGCCATTCATGTATTCTCATAACATCCCATCATTCAATGAATAAAAAACACTCCTTAAGGGTTAAAAAAATAAAAGGTCCTAAAGTTTTTGCAAGAAAAAATCATGACGAAGGAAAGTTTGATAGAGCTTTGTTTTTTTCATCTAAGTTTGGCAAGAGCATCCAAAAGTTGAATATAGGAAATAATTGAGCATATCGAAGTGAATAAACTCTAGTTTGATATAAATTTAAAAAAATTGATTCACAGTTATTTGAGAATAAAGCCTCATAAAAGTGGTATTCAAGATTCATCAAAAAAAATTTTGGAAAAAATAAGCCTTTTCAAAGGGAAATATACATTTTTTAAATTACAAGAATCTCGAAATAATTGATGATTATTGTTAAAAAAATAAACCCATCCAAAACCATCACACATTTTCTTAACTGCTTCTATGCTTCAATTATCTTGAATAATTTCACTCTCTAGTTATAATCCTTTGAGAGAGATGTACTTCAACTTATGAACCTTGTCATCATTTAATATATTGAGATAATAATATATTCTTGGGCAATAAACAAAAGAGGTCAATTTTGAAAATTCATTTTGAATTTCAAAAATTAGGTAATATACTATTTTAAATTTTTAATTAGTAATTCAATGTGTTAAAATTTTGCCAATATGATTGAACCATCCAAATTCTTTCAATGACCATAGACACAAAAAATGCCTACACCTTCTCTCTCAAGCAGCCCTTGTATCACATCTTAAGATACATTGAACAAAAGAAGCAAAATTCCTTTTTACCTAAGATAATTTGTTTTATGTCTTAATACCTTTTCACCTCATTTTACCAAAAAAACGCCAAACAATTTAGAACCAAAATGAGTTTTTTTGAACTGTGTGATCAAATTTAGAATATCTTATACAACCTGATTTTCACCTTCATAGGAATCTTATGAGGAAAACAAGATAGGGCATCAATTATGGAAAAAGAATTGATTTTTATAACATAAAAATAAAAACAAAAACAAAGAAAAAGCCCTTTATCTTTTTTTCCTTCTTTAATAATTTGCTTTTCTAACTAAGTGATCATGTTTGAAATGATAAATGGTCATCTTTCTTCATCTTTCACATATAAAAACAATTATCCACTTGCTTCCCATTTGAGCCTATTAAATTTCTCATTCTAAAATGAACTTTGGCCAAGGATCATCTTTTACACTGGAAAGGCAAAATAAGGACTTCGGGGCAAAATGTGAAGGAAGCTTCCATTAGAATCCCAAGTAAAAAAAATAGAATTCAAAAAAGTAAAATGCTGAAGATGAAGTCAAATGCTTCCAAAAAAGAAAACATAAAGAAAAAAAGACATGTACATCAGAGATGAAAGTCCATATTAAAATATGAATGAAGCTTCAGCTAGAATCACAAGTAAAAAAAAAAAAAAGATAAACTTCAATAAAGTAGAATGCTAAAGTTGAAATCAAAGAAAGAAAAACATGCATCTCATTGATTAGAGTTTGGAATAAAAAGTGAATAAAGCTTTAGTTAGAATTTCAAGTAAAAGAAGAAGATAGAATTCAAGAAATAATAATGCCAAAGTTGAAGAAAAGAGCATAGAAAGAAAGATGTACACCTCGAATATGAGAATATGGGGCAAAAAGTGAATGAAGCTTTGATTAGAATCCCAAGTAAAAAAACAATATAGAATTCAAGAAAGTAGAATGCTAAAGTTGGAATCAAAGAAAGAAAAACATACACCTTGGATATGAGAGTCTGGAACAAAAAGCGAATAAAGCTTCAGTAAGAATTCGAAGTAACAAAAGAAAATAGAATTCAAGAAAAAAGAATGCCAAAGTAGAAGTCAAATATTTCCAAAAACAAAAAAGCAAGGAAAAATACACATGGCTTTTCATCTAGAGAATGCTCCATAAAATCCTTGGCCTAATTACCCTGAATAATGTGTTTTAAGCCTATTAACCCATTCTTTCAGAACTCGGAATCTTGGCCTACATTACATACCTTGAAAAATCCATTTTGATCAAATAGGAACACTTGAATTAAAGAGCTATGTCTTTAAAAATTTGCATATACATGTTAGTATTTGGCAAGATTTGCCAAGTTCTTCATTGGTAGAAAATAAAGCTTTAAGGTGAAAACCCAAAAAAAACAACAATTTAGAGCTAAAGCCACTCTTGAGGCTTTAAAAGAATTTTAGAAGTTCCAAGGTTCTATCCAAAATATAAAATCTTGATGCAAAACCCTTCAAAAAATCAATACCCCTTAAAGACATTACATTTCATCAAATAGTGAAA
Organism: Durio zibethinus; assembly: GCF_002303985.1. Next base: position 22,291,401 of record NW_019168470.1, read on the forward strand.
ATAAAAAACCCAGCCTTTTTCTCTTTCCAATTTTTTTTTTAAAAAATAATGGCTAGTTTTGATGCACATTAAAGTATCATGTTAAGCCATGCTTGATTTTCAATAAAACAAAAGTGTTTTAAAAAAATTATCTCTTTCATAAGCTCAAGAGAAATCCTTACAACCCTCATCGAGCCTTCCTTAATATATGTCCACCAGTGAAAAAAATTGAATTCTGAAATCCCTATCCATAAGCATTCTGAAAAGTAATCATCGATTTTTAAAAGATTCAAAAGTCAAGAATTTTTAACTTTTCTCATTGATTACGAAGATATTTTATATGAGGTAAATTTTTTATCACTTTTGAAAAGTTCAAAGATTATTTTAGCATTTTGTACAGAATACTGTGATCATTTTTGGTGAAAAGTAAATATTGAAAATTTGGATAGAGTTCTTTAAAAAAACAAAAGGAATCTTCGCATTTGCATAACTTGCATTCACATTCACATTCACATTTACATCATGAAAAAGACATTTGATTTACATTCTGCAAAAATAAAAAAGATATTCATATTTGCATCACTTACATTCACATTAACATGTGCATCATGAGAAAGACGTTTAATTTGCATGCTATAAAAACAAAAAAAAAATTGCATTTGCACCACATGCATTAGCACTTACATGTGCATCATAAGAAAAAAATCTAATCTACAAGCTACAAAAACAAAAATGACATTCGCATTTGCATCACTTGCATTCACACTTGCATGTGCATAATGAGCAAAACATTTGCATTCACATATGTATCATGAGAAAAGTATTCGCATTTACATTATCTACATCATAACTAAGGCATTTGCATTTGCATCATATGAAAGACATTTGCATTTGCATCATTGCATCTATATCATAGAAAAAGTATTTGTAGGGGCATTTACATGAAAAGAACATTGGCATTTGCATTATGAAAAAAGTCACATGTATTTGCATCAAGCATTCACATTCTTGCATTTACATACATATTCGCATTTGCATTATTTTTGAAAAGAAACATTTATATCATGATTGTGTTTGTCAACTTTGTAAATATTAGAAAAAAGGAAAAGAAAGAAAATAAAAACATTTTAAGCAGTGAAATAAAAAAGAAAAGAGAAAAAATAAAAAATAAACAAAGAAAGATAAATAGAAAGGAAAGACAACAAAAAATGGCAAAAAGAAAAAAAAAGTTTATCATGAAAAAGATGAGACAGAAATAAGAAAAAAAAAAGAAAATAGTTGACAAAAGGCTAAAATGTCAAAAAGATTTAAAGAGTTGAAAGAAAAATTATCTACAAAAAATGAAGGTGTTGTTGAAAAAATGAATGAAAAAAGATAAGATACGATACAAGATAATACTTAAGCCCAGTCTAGTTGGCACCTAGATCAAACTAAGTCCAAATTATTTGGCACCTAAGCCTAGATTAGCTGGCACCTAGGTCAAGATTAGCTTGCACCTAAACCAGCAGGCACCCAAGCTTAGTTTAGATAACACCGTAATCAAACTAAGCTTAGATTAGCAGACATAGTTGAGATTTAAGCCTAGTTTAACTAGTACTTTAAGCTTAGTTTATCTGATATTTTAAGCCCTTTTAGCTAGCATCCAGATCAAACTAAGCCCAGATTAGCTAATACTTTAAACCTAGATTAATTAACACCTTAAGCCTAGATTAGTTAGCATCGACAGAATTTAAGTCTACTTTAACTCACACCCAGATTTCAAGCCCAATGAAATTGGCATCAATTGAGAAAAATGTTGTGATCAAATTTGCTATAAAATTACTTAGTGGTGATATCCGAAGTTTAAGAATCTTAAATTTTGAATGTTTCCTTTTTCACAAGCAAGTTTTCATAAAATAATTTGTAAGTCCTCCGGACAAAATTTTAGATTTCTTAATGATTGCAAAAGACCTCTGAGCAAAATTTTAAATTTATGAATGATTTCCAAAGACCTCAAGGTAAAACCTTAGATTTTTTTTTACATGATTTCCAAGACCTCTAAGCAAAGATTTAAATGATTCATAAGACCTTTGGGCAGAATGTTTAAATTTTTTAAAGTTTCAAAACTTTTAATCAGAAAGCTTTCATACATGACAAGATCTTTAAGACTTCCAAGCATAATCTTTAAAACCTCCAAGCATAATCTTTAAGATCTCTAGGCATAATCTCTAATACCTCCAAACATAATCTTTAAGATTTTTGAGTATAATCTATAGATACTAAATTTTGTATGGATCTACTAGATGAAATCATTTTTTAAAAAATTTTGTTAAAATTAAAAATTAAATGTAATATTAAAAAAATTAAAAAATTAAAAATTAAAATTAAAAAAAAAAGTTAAAAAAAAAAAGAGTTGGGACAAGGATAGGCATGGTGCTGTGCATAGCACCAACTTGTTAACTACCTCTACCACCACCATTCCTAGCCTTATCAGACCCTAATCTTACCCATCTACCCTTTCACCACTCCCCTACCCTGTAGCCACTAGAACCCATACCTAGAGCCCCTACATCTCACCTGCCCAAACTACCCAGAGGCACTGACCTTACCCTACCAGCACCTATACTGAGCCAGGTACCTACTCCACCCACCTCTTAGACAACCAGCCCCTTAAAGCACTTAGCTTTATCCCAGAAACCCCAAGCCTCCCATGCCTAGAAACCCCAAGTTTCTCATGCCCAGAGACCCCAAGTTTCCCACTCATACACTGATACCTAAGCTCCCACGTCCAAACGACCTAGCTTTTCACACACCCCAACCCTCAAAGTCTCAGCCTCCATATACCCCACGAGACCCCTCACCAAGCACCCTTGACCCTAGCCAAGCCTTAGACAACACAAACCCTATACACAAAGACCTTCAACACCCACCAAAGAAAAACATAGTCCTCCCCGTATAGAGGAACCATCAGCATTGAACTACTTGCAAAAACAAAAAAAAATAGTTTTGGCTTTCTAAAAAAGAAAAAGGGAACATAGAAACTTTAAACCCCAATCTATGCCATTCGAGGCTATTTTTCACAAAAATAAGGGTGATTTCGACTTAAAGGATTGAAAGTTTTTTTTTTTTAAAGTTTGACATTTTTTTATCACCAGCAACCACCAGGGGTGACTACCGACGAACAATGATCAGTGACACATAGCCATTTTTTAGGTTTCTGGCCAACAAGAGTTGAGAGAAAAAAAAAATTTGAAGAAAAAAAATGGGTTAAAAAAAGATTTTTTATATAGAAGACTAAAGCCCAAAACGATGTCGTTTTAAGCTAAAGAAGGATCCACGCGTGCTCGTGACCCGAGCCGAGATCCCTACAAATCGACCCTCTGACCCGCCTTATTCAATAGCCCTAAACCAACTCAACTAGACCAAACTGAATAGCCAAACCATTGAACTAATTAAATCAACATTGACCGAACCCTTGACTAGTCTTATTCAAGTAAAAAAAAATTATTTTATTTTTTTATATATATCATTTATATCATTTTTAGCTTCATTATTGTTATTTATACATTTTTAAAAACTTTTACAATTTATGAGAATAAATATTTATTTTTTTATAATAATTAATAATAATAGTAATAATTAAATGATAATAATAACAATAACAAAAAATTATTTCAAAACTTTGAGGTATATATTTTTTTTAAGAATAATAACCTAAGTGTTAAATAAAATAATAAATATATATAAAATGATTATAAAAATAATAAGAAAATTTTTTCTGCCTAGATGTTGAAGAGAATATAATCATGTTTTAAATAATGATAATTCTGCCTAGATGTTAGAGAATTATTGAAAAATCAGTAAATAAATTAACAATATTATTAATAATAAATTGTTGTAAAATAAAAATACTTGAAAAATTTTAAATTAATTTTCAAGAATTATAAGAACCGAACTTGCTTTGAAAATCCACCTAGAAGTTGAAGATTTTTAAAGATATTCGCATTTTCTTTAAAACCTTAAACCCTCCAAATCCAAAAATCAAAACTCTAAAACCTTCAAAACTTTAAAATAAAACCATAAACCCTAAAATTAAAACCCTAAACCCTAAAATTAAAACTCTAAAGCCTCCAAACCTCAAAATTGAAACCCTAAACCCTCTAAACCCTAAAATTAAAATCTTAAACCCTCCAAACTCTAAAATTGAAACCTTAAACCCTCTAAACCCTGAAACTAAGGTCCTAAACCCCAATCCTTAAAATCACACTAAACTCTTCAAACCCTAAAATCGAAACCCTAAACTCTCTAAACCTTAGAATCAAAATCTTTAAACCTTCAAAACCATAAAATTTCAAAACCATAAAATCCAAAACCTAAAACTCTAAATCTTAAAATTCAAAACCTAAAACCCTGAATTTGATATGCAATTTTGAATCATCAACCAAAAGTCACCAAACTTTAAACCCTCAACCCATACCTATGTTTAAAACTATTCCAAAACTCTAAAGATATGTGCAAAAATCTCAAATAGAGTAATTTGTTCTCGAATGCTACCTAGATGATAGGGTATTTTGAAAACTTTATTCCATTAAGTTTTTCATGTGAGTCCTTAATTTGTTTCAACAATGAGATGATAACTATTAAATAAAACATATAACAATAAAATAGGATCTTCAATATAGATAGTCTCACCTAAGCTCTGCCTAAATGTTAGAGAGTCAATGTAGTCTCATTATATTTAAGAATCAAATTTTAAATTGCATTTCATCACCTTGCATAACATCTATTAGCATACATATGTCATCATGTTATTGTTGGCATTAGTTTTGCATTTCTCTATCTTTAATTTTTATTTGCTACTTAATAATATCATCATTTACTTTCTCATATAAAATATTTTTTTACAGAAAAAGGGAAATACATATTTTAAAATTATTATAAAAAAATAAAAATAATAGTTCAAAAAAAATAATTCTTGATACTCTACTTAGATGTTTGAGAGTCACCAACAATTAGCTTTCACAAATAGTATTATTTTCATTTTAAGCAATATTGTATTAAATCTTAAACGAAAAAAGTTATTTTAAATTCTACCTAGTTGTTGAAGAATTTTAAGATAATTCTTTAACTTAAAGATTTCCTCGATATTTTTAAATAAAGAGTTTTAGCAAAAATTTCTTTTTTAAAAAAATGAAAATTATTATCAAATTTCAAATCAAATTCATTTCATCTAATATCGAAAATAATGTATGATTAATTAGTACCAATTTATAAGGCTATTGGGGTATTAATCATTTCCCACATGTAATCGACAGTTGAACCTAACCTAGTTCTTTGTAAACCAAAATCTATCTTTTTAATAAACTTTAAACCCCTTTTTTATAGTTTTATTAAAAAGATAAACTTTTTGGTGGCCAATCACACCTTAAAAAAGATTGGTGGTGACTTCTTCCATTTTTCATGATTTTAAAATTCTTTAAGTTTAGTAGTCCCAAAACCATTACAACATAATCTTTAAAATCTTTTAGTATAATCTTTAAGACCTCTGGGCAAAACATTTAAAATTTTTAAAGTTTCAAGGCCTTTAATCAAAAGAGCCTTCATACATGACGAGATCTTTAAGACCTCTAAGCATAATCTCTAAAACCTCTGGGCAAAACATTTTAAATTTTTAAAGTTTCAAGGCCTCTAATAAAAAGAGTTTCCATACCTAACAATATCTCTAAGACCTCTGAGCATAATCTTTAAGACCTTTAGGTAAAATATTTTAAAATTTAAAGTTTCATAGCCTCTATCAAAAGAGTTTTCATACATAACAAAATCTTTGAGAACTCCAGGCATAATCTTTAAGACCTCCGAGTATAATCTCTAAAATTTCTAATAAAATCTTTTAAATTTTTAAAATTTCAAGGCCTATTATCAGAGGAGCTTTCAAAGATGTCACGATTTGTAAGACCTCTGAGCATAATCTCTAAAACCTTCGAGCATAATCTCTAAGTCATCTGGACAAAATTTGTAAGTCTTCTGAATTGAATCTATTTTAGTTTTGAGATTTGTGAGATCTCCAAGCTAGATCTCGTATTTTCTTTTCAAAAGTTGTTAAGTTTTTTTGTTCTCAAGTGATTAAATTTATTGATTAAAAAACTCAAAATCACAAAATCAAAAAAATCATAAATAAAAACAAAACAAAAATCATGAAAAAAAAAACTAAAAAAAATCAAATCAAGAAAAAACCAAAAAAAAAAAAACTTTTGAAAAATTTGGTATCATTGCTTCGAATAAAATCATTATCTATATCTTCGCCTTATTTTTTATTCTCAATAATATATAAAGAGTAGACACCTAATTTTATCCAAATCGATTTGACTTTTGTTTGATTTTTACGTTCAATTCAAATAATTTAATTTAGTCTAATTTGAGTGCGATATTTGAATTAATGTGTTTTGGGCTTACCTCAGATTAATTATTTTTAAATCATTTTACATGAATTAAAATTTAGTCCCATTTAAAGCTCAAATCCTCAAGTTTAATTCGACTTAGTCTTGATTCAAAAGTCAATCACTTGGACTTAAAAGGCCCAATAGGAGCCTAAATCAATTTTTTGGGCCTTAAGCTTCAACTTTAGGCCCAGATTAATTTTTAATTCTAAATTTCATTTTATTTATTTGGAATTAATTAAAAACTAAAAAATCAAAAAATGAATGAAATAAAAAAAATAAGACAACAAAAATGCTCCAAAAAATCGAGCCTGCACCTCACCAACCTAAACATTCTACTCATTTACCTTACACTTTGCCACCCTCTGCCACCATGCACCACCCTACAAACTTTGTCCAGTATGGAATTGTAAAGATTAAAAAAACTAAGAAAGAGGTTCCAAGACCCAGAAGAGGACCCCTAGGCACCAACACCTAAAAATACCTAGCAAAAAGAAAAAAAAAAGGCCTTGCCAGAGCATACGTCCCAACTTTTACTACGAAACCTAGACTCAATCACCTTTACAACCCTAACCCCTTACTCCCCATCACCAGCACCAACGCTAGTATAGTCCGTCCATTCAATTAGAACCTAGCAATTTCATTAAGGCCAGCACCAGCCCCTCCATTCTTTGATCCCATAGCCCCTGACCCTTCCGCCTAAGCACCAGTACAATCCCTCTATTTAATCGAAACCTAGCAATTCCAAGCCACCAACTAGCCGTTCCATTCCACCAAGGCTAGCACCAGCCCCTCTATTCTTTGAACAAAACCTACAACTCCTAACCTATTAGCCTAAGCACTATGCAAGTCCTGAGCCCAGTGCTCGTACATATCCAGTCCTATCCTCACTCACAGTTCACCTGGTACTACCATTACCAACTCAACGCAAACACACCAGTATCCATCCCAACACCGACACCCACTTCCACCAATCATCAACCCATCAGTCGACCACCCACTTGAACAACAAGCAACACCACTTATCCACCTTTAAGCAAAACTTGACAACTTTCATTTTCATCATCAACCACTTGCTCCACTAGATTTAACTGAACCCCTTCCTTTGTCAAACTCCCCAAAGACTAATGAAAAAAATGAAACCCAAGCCAGCCATAACCAAAAATTTTAAAAAAAAATCATAGTCCTCCCCATGGGGAGGAACCACAGAGTCTTATGATCCTATTCAACAAAAAAAAAAGAGAAAGTTAGATTCAAAAAAATAAAATAAAAAAAACAAAGAGATTGCTTGCTTTGGTTAAGGAAAGGAGAAAGCAAAAGAAGGGAAAGAGAAGAAAAGGGAAGATGAGGCTTGGGTTCACAAAAAAGATAGCTAAAAACCACCAATGCCAGCGGCATAGACTCGTGGTATCTCACAATGGTTTTTTTTTCATGATTAGAACAGGTGACAACTAAGATTGAAGAGAAAAGAATAACATATTAAAACTATAGAAGGATCTAATGACGAAAGAAAAAGATTTGAAGGTTTGAAGTTTGGGGCCAAATCTTCAGATCTAGGCCATTGTGAGGCAATTTAAGAAAAACATAGCATAGATCTAAAAAAAGGATTAAGAGGGAAAGCTCACAATGAAGTTTAAGAGCCAGTTGACGTCAATGAATGATAGCTAACAGCGAAATAGGTAGCGACACGATGGCTAAAGTTAGGAATTGAGTTCGATTTTCTTAAAGGAGAAAAGAGATTTTTTTTTTAAAGAGGAGAAATGAATTTTTAAAAAAAACTTATGGTTTTATAGTTTGAAAAAAAACACCCTGCATGTCAACTTGACCCATAAACCGAAGTCATCTAACTCATGCCTACCAACTCGATTACTACAAACTTGACCTTTTTCTGCAAACCCAATCAGACCCACTCACTTGGAAATAGCTCAACCCGGTCCACTTCTACCTTAACCCAATAGAAATTTAGCCCAAGTTACAGTCCAACTATTTTAATCATGTCATTTTGACTTGCATCCTGGCCCAACTTATAGAAAATTTTACTTTAGTTTTATTTGTTTATTTGTTTTCTTTATATTTATATATATATTGGTATTCAATATATGAAATTGTTTGTGAATGATTGACATTGCAATTAAAAAAATGAATTTTTCAATAATGATTTACATTAATTTAGAATTTTTTTTTTTAAAGAAAAGAGAAAGGATTTTAAAAGAAAAAAGAAAAGTTGAAATTAAGAGTGAATGCAAATTTCGATGATTGGACTCCAGGTAATCCAAATAGTGATTCTTGATAATTCTCTTGGTAAGAAAAAACTTCTAAAAATTACCAAAGTATTGAAATATTTAAAAGCACTTTTCAATATGAAGATTCTCATTTTCTTAATTTGAATAATTTTTTAAAAGAAATAAAAATACAAAATATCTATAAAAATATACATTTTTAGGAAACAAATTTATTTATGGATAATTGAATTATATGGCATAACTTTTAAGGTAAAATAATAATTAAAAATGATAATAATGAATTTTTTATGATGAGATTCAAAGGAATTTTGAGTAGCGATGCCTAAAAAATCTTTAAGTGAGAATATTTTTTAATGCTATTAGCATATTGGAGTATATAAAAAAATTTCAATACCATAAAAATTTTTCTTTTCTTCTAAATAATATAAAAAAGAGATTAATAAGTAATTTTAGAAAAAGGAAAAATAGAATGTGTGTATTTAACATTTCATTATTTGCTTTTGCACGTATGTTTTCTTTTAAAAAAAATAATAAAAATCCCTCCAAAAATGAGATCCTAAAAAGCTTGAGTAGTGATTCTTTAGGAATCTTTAAGTGAAAAATTTTATCTAAAATGTCATCAATGTATTGGAACTTTGAGAATAATTTTTTATAAAAATTTCTCATTTTTTAAATAAATAGAATAAGAAATATTTTTTTAAAGTAAATCATAGGTATCATATTTTGTTACATACATTATAAATATAAATATTGAAGATCAATATGAACCACCAAGGATGGGACTCTTGAGAAGTACGAGTAGTAGTTCTTAAAAGATTCTTATGTGAGAATGTTCCTTTTAATAATACCAAAGTATTGGAATATTTTCAAGATTTTTTCAATAAAGAAGGTTCTTATTTATTTTTCCAACCAAGATAAGAAAATTAAAAATAAAAAATAAAAAAATATATGTTTTTTTACTACAATAAAGAAAATTAATTTCAAATATCAAAATTAAGACCTTTTTTTCTCAAAATTAAAGGATAACACATAATTAATTGATACTATTTTAAATATGCATTGTAGGGGTGCTAATCATTTCCCACATATAATCGACTCTCGAACCCGAACTATTTTCATATACTAAAAAAAAATTATCTTTTCGATAAAATTTAATTTATTTTAAAATTTTATTAAAAAGATAATTTTAATAGGTGGTTAATCACACCTAATCAAAAAAAAAAAAATAGTGTTGACACCTCCTTTTATTTTCAAATTCATCTAGCAACCCTTCAAAACTATTACAACAATATCTAAAATATTTTTTTTCTGACTTGACTATTCCACTTAGCCAAGCCATTACCTTTTTTTAATATTAAGATTCTTAATTAGGAAGCCAGAAAAAAGTAATAAAGAAATAAATCTATTCATCGAGCAAAAGGAGAAAGAGTGATTCGAACCTTTGATAGTTCTTTGTTTCGAACTATACTGATTTTCAAGACCAAAGCTATCAACCACTCAACCTTCACTCCAAAAACTAATTTCTATTTTATTTTTATTCCATCGAATCGAACATGAACATATGAGTTGATACCATCATTATGTATAGAAAGATATTGTCTGTGAAACTATAGGTCGATCTATTTATCTGTATATATAGATATATGAAATGCATGACCTAACATGTCTATTTAAGAACATGAAATAAAAAAAATAAAAAAAAAAACCCTCAACCCCATGTCTAAATAAAAATAGTAAAGGGTTGGAAATAAGTCATATAGAATCAATTGATTTATTGTAAAATCCCTCTACTCTACCCGACTTCTTTTTTTTTTTTTTTTGTCAATATGATAGAAGGATCAAATGGTATAGTTTTTTTGTTGGTAGGTTAGAGGATTACAGACATGAATATTGCTTTCCAATTGGCTGTTTTTGCATTAATTGCTACTTCATCAATCTTACTTATTCGTGTACCTATTGTATTTGCTTCTCCACATGGTTGGTTGAGTAACAAATTAATATTGTATTTTTTGATACATCTTTACGGTTTGCATTAGTTTTTCTAGTGGATATCCTTAATTCTCTTGTTTCTTGAATCTATCCATTCTGGATCCAAAAATGACCCCTCCCATGAATTTTTAAATTTTCAAACACATTCAAATTCAATAAACTAACATAGAAGTATAACTTGCCAAAATGAAAATTAAAAAAAAAAAATTAGAGGGGGGTCAAGTAAATTTTTGTAATCTGTAACTTGAATGAAATAAATAAAATTTGAATGATAACTGAAAAGAAAATAATAAAATAGAAATCATAACAAAAAATACAATTATAAAAAATTATAAATTATAAAATTGATAAATTATTGTTATTTTCTCTCTACAAAAAAAGTCGCAATCTAAAATTAATGAAAGTAATTGCAAGTATTAAAATTTGAATTTCAAACTCATTATATGTCAATTTGTAAAGATAATTGTATAAATTAACTGAATTAAGTTCTAAAGTTATATAATGCTTTTAACACAACAAGGAGGTTTGATATCATTGGCCACAAAAATTATAAAAGAATGCAATCTGAGCATTGAGATTGAATTCGTATTTCTCTTGAATTAACCTCACTCTCTCCCTTCCATCCGTCAATTTCTCAGTCCTTGAACAATGGCTATAATACATCATCAAAATAAGCTCGCCCCATTCGATCAAAATCCAACACCCCAAAAGCCTGGCATTAGTTTTATTTGCAAATCATTTCAACAACATTACCCTCCTGATTTTCCAAGAAAGGTAAAAACAGTCTTTCATTTATCTCAACTTCCAACCCTGTCAAAACAACATCTTACATAAAACTATAGCTTTTCCTTTTGTATAAACAACTTTTATTGTCTGATAAAATTTTATATGTACATATGTAACAGGTGTTTGCAGAGATCATAGCAACCTACTTGCTAGTGTTTGTGACATGTGGATCAGCAGCCATTAGTTCCATTGATGAAAACAAAATCTCAAGGCTTGGAGCTTCAATTGCTGGTGGGCTTATTGTAACGGGAATGATCTATGCAGTTGGCCATGTCTCTGGTGCACACATGAACCCAGCTGTTACTCTAGCGTTTGCAGCGGCCAGACATTTTCCATGGAAACAGGTACATGTTTTTCTTTTTAGTTCCTGAAATCACCTTGTTTTTCCTTAGGAAACTATGAAAATAAATAATATTAAGCAAAAAAAATAGTAGAGTCTGATCCAATGATCTTGATCTTTCAATTTTTTTTTCAGTTATTTACTTTGTTGATGATTTCTTATTCTTTTGGCAAAGGTTCATTACTAGAAAATTGACTTTTATCAATGGAATTTTTTATCAATAATGTCATGTTTTCCATTGATAATAACATTACTAATAAAATTTATAGACGAAATTTTTATAAATGATAGACAAATCAATAATATGTTATTAGGTTTCACCTATACGTCAAGTTGACATAGCAAATAGAGAAGTGGGGTCGAGCCCAGATTTCAGTTTTTGGACCATTGAAACCATTTTAGCTTTGACATTGAAATCAATTTTTGCGTTCAAAATTTTATTTTAATTTAAGCACAATATTAAACAAAAAAAAATATAGCTTTTCATTTTAAATGTCTAGTTTTCTAACTCAAATAAAAAAATTCTTCAAAAAATATTTTTATAATAAAAAATTATGTTTGAGATAAAAAATTATTTTATAATCTTTAAATTTCTAATATTTTATTATTATATACTTTAAATATTTCAATTACTAATAGCATTTTTTTTACCATCATATCAAACATTTAAAATTTTTAATCTCACTTTTTTAATCATATTTCTAAATACACTTTTTTAATTCAAAATTTTTTTAACTGTAGCAACAATGCTTAACTAACACTTTCATAGTTTTGAACTCAAATAAAAGCTTCACTTAACCACAATTAATACATATGCATGAATAATGGAATAATTCATGGCCAAATAAACTATATTCAACATTTATTTTTAATGCACTAAAATTAAATACTCAACTAACCACATGATTGAATATATATATATATATATATATATCCATATCGAAATATATATAGAATTATTTGAATTTATTTTTATATGCTCATTACAGAAATATTAAAAGACTCTGGTTGGTGGTCCATACTTATCTTTTGAGTAGCATACGTATATGTTAAATTAAAAAAAATAATGCAATTTGTAATGGTGAGTACTCCCTTTCTCAAACAAAATGCACTAAAAACAATGAAAAATAGAATAAACTGAAAGAAAAATGGATGAACAATAATATGTTATGAATGGATGTTCTTTCATCACTTTCAACCTTTATTTTTCTTTATTAAACAGTATTGGAAAATGCAACATGCATGAAGGTCAAAATATTGTATGAGTTAAATAATTGTGAAGACAGTAACAATTATGGTTAATTATATTCCAATTGCAATAATTTTTAAGAACAAATAAATCAAACCTTGTGGGGTTTTAATTTCTTCCAGGTCCCATTCTATGCTGCAACTCAACTAATAGGAGCAATCTCTGCATCATTCACACTTCGTGTATCATTGCAACCAATAAAACATATTGGCACCACATCACCTTCGGGGTCAAATTTTCAAGCTCTAGTCATGGAAATAGTTGTCACATTTTCAATGATGTTTATCGCATCAGCTGTGACGATTGATACTGAAGCGGTAAGAATCATCTCAAAGGATTATCAATGCTCTAACTCATGACTTCTTATCATCAAGACAAATGAATTAATCAATTGAATCAATCAGCTATTGATAAACTCAAATATTTAATGTCATAACATACTTATATTGTACTTATATAGTAGAATGGTACATGACATTTTCTTCTCAAAGTTTTGTCCTTTCTGAGTTATAATTGGATCTTTCCAGTTTTTATATGTTTCCATATTGACGGGTAGGAGAGCTAGCAGGCATAGCTGTTGGTTCTGCTGTTTGCATATCTTCAATCTTGGTTGGGTAAGCAACTTTATAAATCTTCATTTATGAGTCAACTCTTCCAATTCCTTTTTCTTAGCTGGCATTATATGCCCAATTAACCTTATTATATGGCCAATGAACCTTACATTAATGGACAGATTCATTTGTCCAAATTGTTTCTTGAAGATTCTCTTGAAATTGATTCTTCAAAAGATGACAAAAATAGAAAACCAGCATCTAGGCCACAACATATGTACATAAGCACACATAAAAAAAATGTAGTGCTAATTACAAGTTGTCTAAGCATTTATTTATACATATATATATATATATATTTTTCAGACCAATATCAGGTGGATCAATGAACCCAGCAAGGACCATAGGACCAGCACTTGCTAGTGCTCAGTACAAGGGAATTTGGGTGTATGTGGTTGGACCAGTGATAGGAACCTTGACGGGGGCATGGTCTTACAATCTGATCCGAATGACAGACAAGCCGGTGCATGCAATCTCTCCGCGTTCATTTTCTTTCAAACTTCGTCGAATGAGAAGCCAAGATCGAGAGGTTCCAAATGAAGAACCTGTCAATGATCTTTGAATTATCGATTCATGTTCAATATCAAGGGCAAGGCAATCCTCACACGCCTTCTTATCGCTATCCTGAAATCTAGATTATGGACATATCTTGAAAAAATGTTCTTGTATTATAACTGTAATACTTATATAGTTGTATGCAATAGTATATAGAAGTAGGATTGGAAAATAAAATTATGCTGAAGAAAGAAGAATAGCCTGCTAAAGCTACAGCAACATGAAACCAAATTCCCTGTATGCCAAAATGCACTTTGGAAAAAATAAAGAAAGTAATCCATCATTGGATATGCCAAAAGTTCAACATTAAAAAAAAAAAAAAAAGAGAAAGCATAAACAAAGAATCAGCAAATCAAAATCTGTTTTCAGAACGACAAACAAAAAGAGAAACAAAGAAAGATTATAGCTCCCTTTAATTAAAAAAGCAAGTGTGGAATGGAGAAATAAATGTGTTTGAGGAAAATTATAGCTGGTCGAATCGTTCTTCTAAAATTATAGTGGCTAGTACTAGAGATTATTTGCATTTTAGGGACACTAGACGGCTTACTTCTATCATGCAAGTTCGGTTTATTGCTTGGCAACCTCCTCCTGCGGAGTTTATGAAGGTGAATGCTGATGACTCAACTTTATCTAATCCTGGGGAACTTGCTATAGGAGGCATTGCTCGGGACTGAGAAGGGTATTGAAACTATGGTTTGGGTTTGAAAATAGCTTGGGCATGAGGCATTCGGAGGTTGCTTTTAGAATTGAATTCTCTATTGGCAGTGAAGAAAGTTACAGGCCCTTACTTGATAAGGATCGATTATACCATGCTATTTACCAATGTCACTAACTCATGCACGGGGACTGCGATTGCAGGATTAAACACATTTAAAGGTAGGGTTGGAACCGAACATGAACGAATAAATGTGTGTGTGGTTTATTTGTTTATTTTTAAAGGAATTCATGTTTAGTTCATGTTAGCTAAGAAAATTGTTTTGTTCATTCATATTCGTTCGTTTAAATAATAAATTGTTCACATTCGATTCATGTTCTTTCAATTAAATTAAATAAACTCATTTGTGAACATTATGTCACAACATATAAATCTGTGGACCTACTATTAGATATGAATTAAAAGAATCACCACCAATCTTTTTCGTTTGGGTGTGATTGGCCACCTGATAGAATCTGTTCTATTTAAAGAAGAGTCTAAGATTGACTTAAGTATCTTTAAATAACAAATTTCAGTTCACGAAATCAGATTTTAGATCCAGGAATGCGGTTACACGTGAAGAAGGTTACAGTACCCTCACAGTACCCATCTAAAGAATGGTATTAGTTTGATTTCAAATTATTCAAGCCTTAAAATATTCTTATAATTCTACCAAATTGTTTAATTATTGGAAACTAATTCTAAATTTGCTCCAATAGTTTGGTAGCAATTTAAGATAATTTCTTCACCCCAAGAATATTAAGAGAGATTAGTATCTCACTCTGAAGAGGCTCCGTCGTCAGGTTCATTAATATATTTTTATTCAAAAAAATAATTAGTAAAATCTTTTACTAGTTTGGTAAGATTTACTTTGATGCAGATCTCCCAATAGTTTGATGAGATTTCTATGTAAATTTATTTTTAGAAAATATATTAAATCTTCTAATAGTTTGTAAGACTTAATTTAAAATGCAAATCCTCCAATAATTTGGTATGATCAAAAAAATATTTTATTAGTAATATTTTTTTATAAAATTGATTTATGAGATTCTTCAATAGTTTAGTAGAATTCATAAAAAAATTTAAATTCTTGAAAAATCCTCCAATAGTTTGGTAAGATTTATGAATTTATTTTAGAAACCTTTTTTTGTTATTTTTTTTAAATAAATTAATTACTTAAGTTTAATAAAATACATAAAGGTATTTTAATAAAATAAATAATAAAAATTTCAATTTAAAGTAATGAGTAAAATAATAATTAAAGATGAAAATAATAATAAGTAAAAATCTAAAATCTAAAAATAAAATGAAAATAAAATAGAAAAAGTAAAATAAAATAATAATTAAAGATGAAAATAATAATAATAAGTAAAATCAAAAAATTAAAATGAAAATAAAATAAAGAAGTAAAATAAAACAATAATTAAAGATGAAAATAATAATAATAATTAGTAAAAATAAAATAAATCTAAAAATAAAATAAAAAATAGAAAAAGTAAAATAAAATCAAAACAGAAAATAGGATGAAAGAAAAAAAAAAAAGAAAATCTGCAATCGAGTCAGGCTTGAAGCGTGGATTTTCATGCGGGTCATTGAGTTCAAACAAAAATTTCACACTTCAACCGAAAAGTTCATCCTAAACCCAAAAAAGCTTTCAGATTCTTGAAAACCTAATAGAAATCCCAAAATCAAAGGGCAACAAAAAAACCTTAGCAAAAATCTCAAAAACTTAATAAAATATGGTATCAAACTCAGAAATTAAAACCTAAATTCAAGAAATCCAAAAATCAAATCAAATTCAGAATGAAATAAAATCACAAAACAAAAAAAAAATCTTAGAATATGCTTGAATGATTCCTCCCAAAAACGAAAAACTAAGATCCCTAGAATTTTTCTTTTTTTTCCTCCAAAAAACTCTCCAAAGCCTAGAAAAACTTTTTTATCAGTTTTGATTCATTAGGCCCCTTTATGTATATGTGCTTGAATACTGTTTTATAAGGATTCAATCCCTATTTATTCTAGCAAGTAAATCGAATCTAGGATTGGGATTGCATGTGATTTGATTTTATTATAATTTTATTGTGATTTTGTAATCTATGACTTGATTTTAAGTTTCCCCTTTTACAGGATTTGCATGAATCAGGCTAAAATTACTCATTTTCTGATTTCTCTCTTTCTCTTTTGACTTTTTTTTTTAAACAAGTAAAATCAAATCAAATCATATTAAAATTTAAAATTTTCCTATTGGGCCTGAAGCTTAGTTTTTTATCTCAAAAAAATCTCAAATAAAATGGAGTGTCTACTGTTGCCCCCTCTTCGCACAGTTTCTGTGAAATTGGAATTGTGCAAAAACAAAAGATATCTATTTTGTTCGAGTTTTAAAGTTGAAGTCAAAATAAAAATGTGAAAATAACTAAATTGAGTCCAAGTCGAAACTCATCAAAGAATAACAAAATAGGAAAATGATTGAGATTGAATTGCGAAACAAGAAATTAAAATGATCTAGGTTGAGCTAATATTAGAACGGAGGACTGAAACTGAACTGCAAGTCAGAATAATAAAATTATTTGGATTGAGCTGAGATCAAAATTGAGCGATTGGGAATAAACTCTAGGTCCAAAAAATAAAATGATCTAGAATGAATTGAGATTAAAAAGGGTGATTGGAATTGAATCGTAGGTCCAAAAAATAAAATGATCTAGATTGAGCTAAGATCAAAATGAGTAACTAAGATTGAATCGCAGGTTAAAAAAATAAACTTATCTAGACTAACCCGAGATTGAAATCGAGCGATTGGGAATGAACCGTGGGTTTGAAAAATAAAATGATCTGGACTTAGCCAATATTGAAAATGAGTGACCAGGATTGAATCATGAGTTAAAAAAATAAAATTCAAAATTTCAACTTGAAATCCAAAGATTTACAATTTGGAAATTCAAATATTTATAAGGTTCCATAACAGAAGTTTAAAGATCCCAATATTCCAAGTTTCACAAAAAAAAAAATCACAAAGATTCAAGATTTGCAAAGGTTTTTATATTCACAAGTGTCATAACGTATAGATTTGTGGACCTACTACTAGACATGGATTAAAAAAGTTGCAACCAATCTTTTTTGTTTAGGTGTGATTGACCACTTGATCGAATCTGTCACATTTAAAGAGTAATCCTAAGATTGACTTAAGTATTTTTAAATAGTATATTCTGATCCATGAAACAAGATTTTAAATAGTATATTCTTAAATTAACCTCACTCTCTCCCTTCCATCCTTCAACTTCTCAGTCCTTCAACAATGGCTACAATAGATCATCAAAATAAGCTTGCCCCATTTGATCAAAACCCAACACACTAAGAGCCAGGCATTAGTTTTGTTTGCAAATCATTTTAAACATACTACCCGCCTGATTTTCCAAGAAAGGTAAAAAAGTTTTGCATGTATCTCAACTTCCAACACTATTAAAACAACATCTTACATCAAACTATAGCTTATCCTTTGTATAAACAACATTAGTTGTCTGATAAGATTTTATATGTACATATATAACAGGTGTTTGCAGAGATCATAGCAACCTACTTGCTAGTGTTTGTGACTTGTGGATCAGCTGCCATTAGTGCCATTGATGAAAACAAAATCTCAAGGCTTGGAGCTTCAATTGCCAGTGGGCTTATTGTAGCTGCAATGATCTATGCAATTGGCCATGTCTCTAGTGCACACATGAACTCAGCTGTTACTCTAGCATTTGCAGCTATCAAACATTTTCCATGGAAATAGGTACATTTTTTTCTTTTTAGTTCCTGAAATCACCATGTTTTTGCTACGCTCGACAATTCGTATATTTGTATCTTGTAAAAATATTAAAATTCACTTATTCATATCGTATTTTATATGAAAATTATGTTTTGTAATTTATATTAACACGAAAATATAAAATATAATTTTTTTGTTTTATTAAATCAATATATAGTTATTACTACAATTTTAAGCCATGTTATCTCCATGTTCTATTTTTGTATTGTATTAGTGTTGTATTACTGTACCGTATTTTAAATTGCCAGGTTTAATTTTTGCTTAGGAAACAATGAAAATAAATAATATTAGACAAAAAAATAGCAAAGTCTGATCCAATGATCTTGATCTTCCATTTTTTTTCTATTATTTTCTTTGGTGATGATTTCTTATTCTTTTGGCAAAGATTCACTATCGAAAATTGACTATTGCTAACAAAATGTTTTGTTAATAATAATATGTTTTCCGTTGATAATAACATTACTAACAGAATTTACCGACAAAAAATTTTATAAGTAATAGATAAGTCAATAATATATTTTTAGGTTTCACCTAAAACAAATTGGATTGACATAATGAGATGGCAAATAAATAAGTGGGGTCGAGCCCAGGATACAGTTTTTGGATTATTGGAACTACTTTAACTTTGACATTAAAATAAATTTTTGTATTCAAAAATTTATTTTAATTTAAACACAATATTAAACAAAATAATAATAATTTTTTTAGTTTAAAAGTTTAAATTTCCAACTCAAATAAAAAACTCTTCAAAAAAATGATTTTATAGTAAAAAAAATACATTTAAGATAAAAATATTATTTTATTATCTTTAAAATTTTAAAATTTTGTTATTTTGTATATATTTTAAATATTTTAATTACTAATATCATTTTTTATAATATTATCAAACATTTAAAATTTCTAATCACACTTTTTTTATCATATTTTTTAAATGTATTTTTAAATTCAAATCTTTTTCACCGCAGCAACAACGCTTCACTATCCATTAATAGTTTTGAACTCAAATAAAAGCTTCACTTAACCACAATTAGTACATATAAATGAATAATGGAATAATTCATGGCCAAATAAACTATATTCAACATTTGTTTTTAATGGAATAAAAATTAATTACTCAAGTAACCACATGAGTGAATACATATATATATATATATATATATGTATCCATTTTGAAAATATATAGAATTATTTGAATTTATTTTTATATGCTCATTTCAAAAATATTAAAAGACTCTGGTCGGCAGTCCATACTTATCTTTTGAATAGCATAATTATATGTTAAATTAAAAAATAATGCAAATCGTAATGGTGAGTACTCCCTTTCTCAAACAAAATGCACTAAATACAATGAAAAATAGAATAAAATGAAAGAAAATTGGATGAATAATAATATGTTATGAATGCATGTTCTTTCATCACTTTCAACCTTTATTTTTCTTTATTAAACAGTATTGGAAAATGCAACATGCATGAAAGTCAAAATATTGTATGAGTTAAATAATTGTGAAGACAGTAACAATTATGGTTAATTATATTCCAATTGCAATAATTTTTAAGAACAAATAAATCAAACCTTGTGGGGTTTTAATTTCTTGCAGGTCCCATTCTATGCTGCAGCTCAACTAATAGGAGCAATCTTTGCATCATTCGCACTTCGCGTATTATTGCATCCAATAAAACATGTTGGCACCACATCAGCTTCGGGGTCAAATTTTCAAGCTCTAGTCATGGAAATAGTTGTCACATTTTCAATGATGTTTATCGCGTCAGCTGTGACAATTGATACTAAAGCTGTAAGA
Organism: Durio zibethinus; assembly: GCF_002303985.1. The sequence continues at coordinate 22,311,870 of NW_019168470.1, forward strand.
ATAATCTCAAAGGATTATCGAGACTTTAATTCATGACTTTTTATCATCAAAACAATTAAATTAATTAATTGATTCAATCACTTATTGATACACACATATATTTGATGTCACAACACACTTATATTGTACTTATATGGTAGAATGGTGCATGGCATTTTCTTCTCAAAGTTTTGTCCTTTTTGAGGTATAATTGGATCTTTCCTGTTTTTATATGTTTCCATATTGACAGGTAGGAGAGCTAAGAGGCATAGCTGCTGGTTCTGCTGTTTGCATAACTTCGATCTTGGCTGGGTAAGCAACTTTAGAAATCTTCATGAGTCAACTCTTCCAATTCCTTTTTCTTAGTTGCCATTATATGCCCAATTAATCTTACATTAACGGACAGATTCATTTGTCCGAATTGTTTCTTGAAGATTCTCTTGATATTCATTCTTCAAGAAAAACCAGCATCTAGGCCACAACATATGTACATAAGCACACATACAAAAAAGAAAATGTAATGCTAATTACAAGTTGTCTAAGCATATAAATATATATATATATATATATATTTCAGACCCATATCAGGTGGATCAATGAACCCAGGAAGGACCATAAGACCAGCACTTGCTAGTGCTCAAAACAAGGGAATTTGGGTGTATGTGGTTGGACCAGTGATTGGAACCTTGACGGGGGCATGGTCTTACAATCCGATCCGATGACAGACAAACCGTTGCATAAAATCTCTCCCCGTTCATTTTCATTCAAATTTCGTCGAATGAGAAGCCAAGATGGAGAGGTTCCAAACGAAGAACCTGTCAATGATCTTTGAATTATCGATCTATTGTTCAATATCAAGGGCATGGCAATCCTCACACTCTTTTTTTCTCTACCCTAAAAACTAAATTATGAACAAATCTTGAAAAAAATGTTGTTGTATTATAACTGTAATACATATATAATTGTATGTAATAGTATAAAGAAGTAGGATTGGAAAATAAAATTATACTAAAGTTGTATTATCACTTGCATTCGCACTTACATGTGCATCATGAGAAAAACATTTGCATTCACATTTGTATCATGAGAAAGACATTTGCATTTACATCATGTACATCATAACCAAGGCATTCGTATATGCTTCATTGCATCATAGAAAAGAATTTGTAAGGGCATTTACCTGAAAGGAACATTCACATCTGCATTATGAAAAAAGTCACATGTATTTGCATCAAGCATTTGCATTCTTGCATTCGCATAAACATTCACATTAGCATTATTTGATGAAAATAGACATTTGTATCATGATTGTGTTTGTCAACTTTCTAAATATTAGAAAAAGGAAAAGAAAGGAAATAGAGACATTTTAACTAGTAAAAAAAAAAGTGAAAAACAAAAAAAAAAAAGAGAAAAATAATGGAAAATTAGCAAAAAAAAAAAAAGGCAAAAAGAAAAAAGAAAGTCTATCATGTAAAAGATGAGAAAGAAATAAGAAAAAAAGAAAATAGTTTGATAAAAGACTAAAAAGTAAAAAAGATTTGAAAAGTTGAAAGAAAAATTATCTATAAGAAGCAAAGGGGTTGTTGAAAAAATGAATGAAAAAAAGATGAGATATGACACAAAATAAGACTTAAGCCTAGTCTAGCTGGCACTCAGATCAAACTAAGCCCAAATTAGTTGGCACCCAAGCCTAGATTAGCTTGTACCCAAGCCAAATTAGCTTGCACTTTAGCTAAGAGCTAAGACCAATAGGCACACAAGCCTAGTTTAGTTAGCATCCTAATCAAACTAAACTCAAATTAGCTAGCATAGTTGACATTTTAAACATAGTTTAGCTGACACTTTAAGCCCAGTTTAGCTGACACTCAAATCAAACTAAGCCATGATTAGTTAGCAATTTAAGCCCAATTTGACTAGCACCTTAAACCCAGATTAGGTTGACATTGACAAAATTTAAGTCTACTTTAATTGGCACTCGGATTTTAAGCCCAATGAAATGGGCACCAGTTAAGAAAAATGTTGTGATCAAATTTTCTACAAAATTACTTGGTGGTGATATCCAAAGTTAGAGAAATCGTAAATTTTGAATGTCTTCTTTTTTTACAAGCAAATTTTTAGAAAATAATTTGTAAGTTTTCCAAGCAAAATCTACAATTTCTTAATGATTTCCAAATACCTTCAAGCAAAATTTTAAATTTTTGAATGATTTCGAAGACCTCCAAACAAAGCCCCAAAAATTTTTTTCATGATTTCTAAGACCTCCAAGCAAACATTTAAATGATTCATAAGACCTCTGGGCAAAATGTTTAAATTTTTCTAAAGTTTCAAAGCCTCTAATCAAAGGAGCTTTCAACATAACAAAATTTTTAAGACCTCCAAGCATAATTTCTAAGACTTTCAGGCATAATCTTTAAGATCCCTAAGCATAATCTTTAAGACCTCTACGTAAAACATTTTAAATTTTTAAAGTTTCAAGGCCTTAAATTAGAGGAGCCTTCATACATGACAAGTTCTTTAAGACCTCCGAGCAAACATTTTAAATCTTTAAAGTTTCAAGATCTCTAATAAAAGAAGCCTTCGTATATGACAAGATCTCTAAGACCTCTAGGCATAATCTCTAAGACCTCCAAGCAAAATATTTTAAAATTTTAAAGTTTCAAGGCTTCTAATCTAATGAGCTTTCATACATAACAAGATCTCTAAGACCTCTAGACATAATCTTTAAGACCTTTGGGCATAATCTTAAGATCTTCGGACATAATCTCTAAGACCTTCAAGCAAAACATTTTAAATTTGTAAAGTTTCAAGGCCTCTGATCAAAGGAGATTTCAAAAATGTTAAGATTTGTAAGACCTCCAGGTATAATCTCTAAAACCTTTGAGCATAGTCTCTAAGTCCTCCAAATAGAATACGTAAGTTTTCTGAGTTAAATCTATTTCAGTTTTGAGATTCGTGAAACCTCCAAACATGATCTTTTGTTTTATTTTCAAAAGTTGTTGAGTTTTTTTGTTTTCAAGTGATTAAATTAATTGATTAAAAAACTCAAAATCACAAAATCAAAAAATCAAAATAAAAAAAACAAATCAAGAAAAACCAAAAAAGAAAACAAAAACTTTTAAAAAATTTGGCATCATTACTCCGAATAAAATTGTTATCTATGTCTTTGTCCTATTTTTAATTTTCAATAATGTGCAAAGAGGGGCAGCTATAGACACCTAATTTTATCTGGATTGATTTGACTTTCGTTTGATTTTTACGTTTGATTCAAATAATTTAATTTAGACTAATTTAAGCGCGATAATTGAATTAATGTGGTTCAGGCTTGCCTCTGATTAATTGTTTTTGAATCATTTTATATGAATTAAAATCTAGTCCCATTTAAAGCACAAATCCTAAAGTCCATTTTGATTCAATCTTAGGTCAAAATTCAATCACTTAGACTTAAAGGCCCAATAGGAGCATAAATCAATTTTTTGAGCCTCAAGCTCCAATTTTAGGCCCAGATTAATTTTTAATTCTCAATTTCATTTTTATTTTTTGGAATTAATTAAATTAATTAAAAACTAAAATATCAAAAAATTAAAAAAGTGAATGAAATGAAAAAAAACAAGATAACAAAAATGCTCCAAAAGATAGGGCCTGCATTTCACTAGCCCCAACAACCTGCTCCTTGACCTTTCACTTACCACCCTCTGCCACCCTACACCACCTTACAAATTTTGTCCAGTATGGAAATGTAAAAATTAAAAAGACTAAGGAGAAGGTTCCAAGACCCAGAAGAAGACCCCTAAAGCACTAACACCTAAAAATACCCAGTAAAAAGGAAAAAAAAAAAAAAAGGCCTTGCCTAAATGTATGTCTCAACCCTCACTACGAGACCTAGACTCCATCCCAATCATAGCCCTAGCCTTTCACCCGCCCTTGCCCTTGCTTGCACCAACACCAACACCAACACAGTCCTCCCATTCAACCCAGCAATTTCGCCAAGGCCAACACTAGCTCCTCTATTCCTCAATCAAAACCCATAGCCCCTAACCCATTGGCCTAAGCACCAGCACAGTCCTTTTATTTAATCAAAACCAAGCAACTCCAAGCCACCAGCTAGCCCCTCCATTCTGCCAAGTCTAGCACCAACCTATTCATTCTTTGACTAGAAATCATAGCTCTTGACCCATTGGCCTAAGCACAATGCAAGTCCTGACCTCAGTGCCCACACATATCCAATCCCATCCTTACTCACGTTTCACCTGGTACCACCATTACCAACTTAGCGCAAACATACCAGTACCTATCCCAGCATCGACACCCATTTCCATCGATCACTAACCTTTTATTTGGGCCACCTACTTGAACAACAAGCAGCGTCATGTATCTATCCTCAACCAAAACTTGATAACCTTTATTTTCATCATCAACCACCTGTTTTACTAGATTCAATTGAACCTTTCATCCCGTCAAACTCCCTAAAGACCAAAAAAAAAAAAAAGCCACAACCAAAAAGTTAAAAAAAAATCATAATCCACCCCATAGGAAAGAACCATAGAGCCTGGTAATCCTGTTCAACAAAAAAAAATAGAGTTAGATTTAAAAAAAAAAAAGATTGCTTGTTTCAGTTAGGTAATAAAGAAAAAAAAAGAGAGAAAAAGAAAAGATTAAAAAAAAAAGTGATGAGGAGGCTTGGGTTCACGAAAAAGATAGTCAAAAACCACCAACGCTAGTGACATGGACTCACAGTAGCTCACGATCGCATTTTTTTTTTTTTTACAATTAGAACCGGTGACAACGAAGATTGAATAGAGAGAAATAACATATTAAAACTATAAGAAGATCTAACGATAGAAGAAAAAGATTTGAAGGTTTGAAGTTTTAGGCTAAATCTTCATATCTAGGCCATTGTAAGGCGATTTACTGAAAACAAAGCCTAGATCTAAGAGGAGGATGAGGAGGGGAAGCTCACAATGAAGTTTAAGAGCCAATTGACATTAGTGAGCGATTATCAAAAGCAAAATGGGTAGCGATGCTACGGCTGAAGTTGGGAATTAGGTTTGGTTTTCTTGAAGGAGAGAAGAGAATTTTTTTTATTGAAAGAGGAGAAATGAATTTAAAAAAAAAAAAACTTATGATTTTATAGTTTAAAAAAAAAAAAGAACTTAGCGGGTCAACCCGACCCATGAATTAGATTCATCCAACTCATGCCCACTGACCCAGTTACTACAAACCTGACCTTTTCTATAGATCCAATTGGACCTACTCACTTAGAAACAACTCGATCTAGTTTGCTTCTACCTTAACCCTTCAGAAATTTGGCCTAAGTTACAGTCCAACTATTTGAATCATGTCATTTTGACTTGGATCCTGGCCTAAATTATGGTAACTTTTACTTTAGTTTTATTTCTTAATTGGTTTTCTTTATATATATATATATATTATGGTATTAAATATATGAAATTGTTTGTGAATGATTGACGTTGCAATTAAAAAAAATAGGTTTTTCACAAATGATTTACAATAATTTAGATTTTTTTTAAAGAAAAAAGAAAGTATTTAGAAAAAAAAAAAGAAAAAGAAAAAGAAAAGTTGAAATTGAGAGTAAAAGTGAATTTTGATGATTGGATTCCAGGTAGTCCAAGTAGTAACTCTCAAAAATTTTCTAGGTAAGAAAAAGCTTTTAAAAATTACCAAAGTATTGGACTATTTAGAAGCACTTTTCAATACAAAGATTCTCATTTGTTTTAATTTGAATAATTTTCTAAAAGAAATAAAAATACAAAACATCTATAAAAATATACTTTTTTAGGAAACAAATTTATTTCAGGATAATTGAATCATATGGCATAACTTTAGGGTAAAATAATAATTAAAAAAATGATAACGATGAATTTTTTATGACCAGATTCTAAAAGATTCTGAATAGCGATACTTAAGAAATCTCTAGGTAAAAAGGTTCTTTTTAAATGCTATTAGCATATTGGAGTATTTATAAAAAAAAAATTCTTTTCTTATAAATAATATAAAAAAGAGATTAATAAGTAATTTTTTTTAAAAAAAAGAAAAATAAAATGTGTGTATTTAACATTTTATTATTTACCTTTACATGCATGTTGTTTTTTTTTTTTTAAATAATAAAAATAGCCTCTAAGAATGAGATCCTAAAAAAGTCTTAATAGTGATTCTTTAAGAATCTCTAAATGAGAACATTTATCTAAAATGATGTCAATGTATTAGAGCATTTAGAATAATCTTTTATAAAGATTTTTCATTTTTTAAATAAATAGAATAAGAAATGCTTTTTTTAAAAAAAGTAAATCATGGGTATCATATTT